>JAAKHE010000597.1:183538-213295 GCA_011039315.1 Vitis labrusca
TCCTTGATTCTTCAATAGCTTTTAAGAGCTCTGGTGCAATCTCTTCTCCCCTTGGAAGCTCTTCATCATCTCTGAAGGTATGAATATTGTTACGAATCAAAGCCGAGTAGAGGTGATCGGTAAAGCTTTTGCGAGTATCTTCACCTCTGAAACTCAAAAACACATCGTAGCTCCACTGAGAGCGAGAAGTGAAAGAAGAAGAGGATCTCTGGATGCTAGGGGAGGCCATGGTTGAACAGAAATTGGAGGAAAAATAAGGGCCTTCGGGTATTCAGTGACTTAATTCCCCTAGCCTTAATGTGAAGTTTGGATGTTGGTGGTGGGATGTGCTTTTTCTTTCTCAATTATTTCTCCTTAGCTGTATCCCTCTAGCTTTGAACTTTCACTTTTGTCCCTTTTGGCAGTCAACAATGGCCGGCACTCTTCTCTCTGCAATTTCCAATTAATTTCTAAAATGTAAAAAATAAAAAATGATCAAATCCATGTGGTCTTTACTTAGGTCATAAGATCGTGTGAACACACATTAAATTAAAGTTATTCAATTAAGTTTTGTCTTTTCCATAATTAGCAATATTACGGTAGAAAATAAAGGTTTATTAAGTTGATATGTCAAGTAAAGCTAACAACTTTGGTATTATAAGCTTGATTTTTGTAGATGGAAAAATATAATGAGTCATATGACAAAAAATAAAGAAAATTTTGATCTTGAAGAATAGAAAGAAGCACAAAACCTTCATGAAAGTTTAGGGAAGAAAGACCATGCTCAAAACTCCAAATTTAAATTCTCACGGACTTTTCACATTTTGCAGCTGGCTTTATTATTAATAGAAGCACATAAATAAATATTGTAATTAAATCCCACTAATTTATAGGTCATAATGGTATATATCGGTCATCACAGTAATTGAGTGGGAAGGTGGGTACCTGTAAAAAGAATAGACCAAACCAATCACCCTAAAGTACCTTTATCATAAAAGTCATTGAGGTCCTAATGGTAATAATGGTGGATATCTTTGGAAAGAGAAAACAATCCTAAATTTCAAAAGAACGTCTGTTTCTTGGCAATTGTATCCCCGACAGCCTTATCTTTTTTTACTTTATATCTTTTTATTATTATTATCGTGAGGATGGTTAAAGATGATATTAGATATGTAATCTTTCTATGGTTTAAAAATGAAAAATGTGAGTGTTAAGTTGGCATTTTTACCATTTAGAAAATACTTGATTTTAAGATCATTAATAGGAAGAAATAAAGAGTTCCAAAAAATAAAGAAGCTTTTATTGACTAATCTAGGCAACCCCTTTCTTGGCTTTTAATTGTATCTACTTTGTCGAAAATCTCAGTCATTCCTCCTTGTCTTCCTTTTGTTATTCCTAAGTTCCAACTCTTTTTTTTTTTTTTTAAATAATAATATTAGTTTTATGTTTTAATGAAATGGGTTGCAAATTTGAAGAAAACATATTCTTGTGTATTTATTGACTATGACCCTTTCTTCACAAAGGTTAACGTTATTTACATTCTCAAACTAATCTTTGATGAGTTTGAGTTTTTCTTTACTAACAAAACTTCTACCATATCTTTCTTGTAGGAACAAAGTCAAATGACCATATTTTGAGACTTATATGAATGGTCTCAACCATCCAATCCAAATACCTACTCAACCCACAACTTCACTCCCACCAAACAACCTTTCGACTATTAACATTATACTAAGATTTCTTACCTTTGCTATTCAAATTATCGTAATAATGTACATCTTCTATTTTATATTTTTAATACATTCCATTTAAATTTAACTTCTTACATCCTTTAACACCTTATTGTGCATTTGTGGTTATTTTTCTAAGCTGTTTTTTAACTTTCATTGGTGGTTCATTGTAATTATGTTGGTTACTGGGTTTTTTTATTCTATTTTATGCAAGAGACATTTTGAAAGGATTAGGTGCCTTCCAATCTTGATTTTAGTGATTTTTAAATCTTAGTTTAGGACTTTGTTTTTGATTGATTTATAACATATTTAGGTTTGTTTAGAATTTTAAAACTTTAATTGCATAAAATAGATTCAAGATTTGAATTAATTAATAATTGATTTCATTCTCCTTTAAAATGTAGAATATGATAAACGACTTGATAGCAAATTCAAACAAATCTTTATCCAAATGAGAATTTATGTAATCTAATCATTTTATTAAATATCACCTAGTAAATTATAAAAATAAAGATATTAATCACATTTGTTAATATGTTTTTTTTAAATTGACAAATTATGATGAAATTATAATCTTTTCAATATTTTATTAATTATTAATTAAAACATCACTATAATTATTCAATCCATGGAATATAAAATGAGTTATTTTTAGTAATAATAATAATAATGATAATAATGATAATAGTGATAATAATAATAATAATAACTAATCATATTTGAATAACATTTCATCAATTATATATCAAAATAAAGTTGTATGTTTATCATAACCTATGTTTTAAAACAAAATAATAAAAGTTATATTTCCCTTTAAATGTATTTACATATCTACCTCCATAGTCCATGGTATTAAAATAATCTAATAAAACACAGTATCCCATAACCGGGCAACAGCACAGCTGCTCCTAGCTTTAGCCCCTAGCAGCTGCAATCAGCTTTTCCACTCTCTGTTACAGTCCAGCTTTGGCCGCCCAAGACGTACATCTTTAAAAGTTGATTTTATTTTTTTTAATTGAATGTTTTTTTTTTTTTGTAACTCTTCTCGATTAATAAATAATAATAATAATAATAATAATAATAATAATAATTGGATTTGGTTTTTAAAGTTGAGTATTTTCTTTAACTAATTGATATTATAAATATATAAATAATTTCTACATTCACATTTTATAAAAAATAAAAATGTTTCATTTTGAAAATTTTATGCATTATTTTAAAATTTTCAAATAAAGGATTATTTGTAAATATTTCTAAATATGTTTGATTTCAATAATTGATAAATTATATAATCAAAATATTATGAATTGGTAAATATCAATTATTGGATTTTATGAAGATAAAATTTATGATATCAAATAGTAATGCATTATATTTATAAATAGATGTATTTTTTCTATTTTAAATGTAATTAACAATATAAAAAATTAATTAATAATGATATATTTATGATAATTTTTGTTTAAAAACATTTATAATTTTATTTAAAATTAAATTTCATTTTATATTTAATAATTATATAAAAGATAAAAAAAATTTAAAAGTAAATCAAACTAATTTATTTATAAAAAATTATTAATTTTCACTATTTTACTTATTTTACATATATATGTATTGGGACTGAAATCTGTTCTCCATTCTCTCATTCTTTCCTCCATTTCTCTTTCGTTCCTATTCTCTGTTTCCTTTCTCCTTGTCTTCATTTCTCTTCTAACATCCAAACTTTTATTCATGACGGTTAAACTATTTCTCTTTTCTAAGATCAAAACATAACTCACTGAGGTTAAAATCCAGATTGTGATTGTTATAAAAATTCCTAGTTAGGGTTTTAGTTTTAGTTTTAATTTTTTTGTTCTTTTTTATTTTTTGCATTCTTGGTCTTTTGTGTTATTGTTTATGTTTTATTTGGTTTATGGGAAATCCTAGAATTTATGAAAGTTTTGGCTTTGAAATATCCAAAAAATATTGAAATAGAAATGACCAAAAAAAAAAAAAAAATTGTTGAATAATGTTGAGTTTTTGGTTGAATTTTTGTTTGACCGATTTTTTTATTTTCCATTTTCTGATTTGCCCTCGTAGAGTAAAGAATTTTCCTTCATAGTGAAGAGATGAGAACACTCAAGAACATTGATTGAAAATACGAAAAACATCTTATTTTTTTTCTTTTTAGAACATTGGCAAAAACACGGAAAACAACATTTTTTTGTTTTTTGAAAACCAGACTTTAGAAAACACGAAGAATACATGGGAACAAAAAACACTCTCTTATCAAACACATTTTGTGTGTTTTTGTTCTCAAAAACAAAAAACTGTTTTTGAAAACATTCACCAAACATGCCCTATTTTTTGAGGTAATTCTTTTTATTCTTTTTCTTTGCGGGGGAGGGGGAGGAAATTTTGGCGAGCTGTTAGAAAAGGGGATCTTGTGGCAGTTGGAGTTTAGGTTGCCTCATGTTCTCTCTCCCTCTCTTTTTATATTTTAGTTTTTTTGCAATAACTTGAACTCATTTCCTTTGAGAATTTCATGTTCATTTTCCCACACTTTGTTTTTGTTCCTAAATTTAATCTTGTGTTTATGTCTATCAATTAGTTATTTAGGTTGAGGAAAGGGGGCCGGGCCTTAGGTCTTCCCTTTTACCCTTGAAATGATCCTCTCACTTTGGGTGATTATTGATTTAACTAGCTTATAATTTGGCCGTCTTTATTTTTTATTGAAATCATCATACCTTGATGTTTGGAAATTGAAGATTCAGGGCCCTTTTGATGGACTGTCTAGTGGAGTGTGTGGGCATAGGAATGAATTAACGGAGACGTGAAAGCTTTGATCAGTCCATGAAATACAAATGAAAGGTTATCACCAAAAATTAAGCATGCATGCATTGATAATAGACAAGTAAATGAACTTCAAATCTTACTTGACAACGATACTACTATAATGGGATATTCCTCAACATAGTGGTTATTACTTAATTTGGTATCAATAACTATGCTAAAACCTTGCCCATTACTGAAAATGGACAGGGAATAAGCAAAAATATTATAATATGTCTGTAATTGATTCCTTTCATCATAGTAACCCATTGGCCAGATTGGCTTAGTTAACTAAATGAAAACCCGATTTCTTATATTTCGAATGAACCAAAAAGGATACAGTAGTAAACAGCTATGGAACCAATATGTATGAGGATAAAAAACAACAACAATTTTGATTGAAACTAATCTTGAAATAATCAATGGCTAAGTACATCAGGTTGTGTTTATAAAGTCCTAGTTCATAAGCACTAAATTCTAATGCTAACACTCTCTCCAAGTGCTTTCAGTCTGCTGCTTCAATACAAGTACTCTATATGTGCGCTTGATAGTAACTTGCGCTTGATAATAACTTCTCGTGTCCTATATATTTATACCCGATCAAGGGCTGCCATTTTATTAGATTGTTGAGTAATGACGCTGCTTGTTGAAGGATTGTGAGACAGAACAATCTCATACCCATCATCACATGACTGCATCCCCTCGGCCATGAGTTGCCAAACCAAGCCTCCACCAATTCCTCCACTTCTTGCAAAGTTGTAGATGTTGGTATAAACAACATTCAAAAATGAATCCCTTTTATTTATAATTTTAATTCTATTGTACGAAGGAATTAAGAAAAAACTTTTATTCTAAAAAAATATAAATTTTAACCTAAAATAATTTAGTATATACTTTATCAAGTGTAAAATTTTAATGAACAGATTTTTATTTTATAAAAAATAAAAATAAATAAAAAAATTATAAAAGTTTAAAACTCACTTAGCTTTAAGTGGCTAGTCAAATATCTCATGCTAAACAAATTAAATAATTTTTATATGAGCAGATAGAGAAAAGGACAGTACTTCAAATGAAAAATGAAGAGAAGTTACAATTACTTGTTCTTCGTGTTAAGGATAATTAGCCTTTCCATTACAATTTACCATATGTATCATATTTGACCCTTGATTACATGCTATTCCTTTGTAATCAGTTTGATATTATTTCCTACTTTCCATTTCTTTTATAATCAGTTTGATATTATTTGATTTGTAATATTCTATAAATGATTATAAATAGAAAACTCTCACCACCTTCTCAAGTGTGGTGGTTTGACAAATATTCTTACTTTGTATCATATCCGGCTAGATTGCCTGCTTCCCTCATGGCAGTCCTCCATTTCCTTATCTTTTCCTTTCTCTCCTCATCTGCATTTTCCTCATGATCGGTAAATGCTTCTCCACAAATCCCAGTTTGGTTCCGCACTTCAGACGGATCCACATGATAGAAAATTGGGATAACCGTTTGTTTCCTTTCCTCTTTGCATTGCATGATCTTGACAAGCTCTTCCAGACACCATTTGGAATGAGCATAGGTTTTTGAGAAAACAATAATTGCAATCCTTGATTCTTCAATAGCTTTTTAAGAGCTCTGGTGCAATCTCTCCTCCCCTTGGGTGTTCTTCATCATCTCTGAAGGTATTAATATTGTTACGAATCAAAGCCGAGTAGAGGTGATCAGTAAAGCTTCTGCGAGTATCTTCACCTCTAAAACTCAAAAACACATCGTAGCTCCACTGAGAGTGAGAAGTGGAAGAAGAAGAGGGTCTCTGGATGCTAAGGGAGGCCATGGTTGAACAGAAATCGGAGGAAAAATAAAACATATAAAATTATCAAGTCCATGGGGTATTTAATTAGGCCATAAGAGATCGTGTGAACTCACACATACATTAAATTAAAGTTATTGAATTAATTTTTGTCTTTTCTATAATGAGCAATAAATATTCCTGTAGAAAATAAAGGTTTATTAAGTTGATAGGTGAGGGAAAGCTATATAACAACTTCGGTATTATAAGCTTGATTTTTTAAAAATAAAAAATATAATAAGTCATATGACACATAAAAGTTCATTTTTTTTAAAATCAAGTCAAACATTTTTATCTTATTATAATTTCTTATTATTATAATAAATAAAATAATTTTTTAAATATATTTTCCTATTAAGATATATTATTCCTAACCACAATCGAATTTTTATAAAAGAGCAATTAGTTTCTTATATGAATGTTTTATTTAATCAAGATAAACATGGAAAGAAATTGTTATCACATGTCCTATATTGAGAAAAATTATATATAAATTGGAAATAATTTTAAAAATAATAAAATCTAAAAGTTGTTTCACTATTTTCTAAAATTAATTTTAATTTCTTATAATTTTGCTATTTTTTTGTTGATTTTTTAATAATTATTTTAATTATATATCTATATATATATATATATATATATATATATATATATATATATATATATATATATATATATATATATATATATATATATATATATATATATGTGTGTGTATATGTATACATACATATTAAAAAATGTTACTCATTTAAGTGGTTTCAAATGATTTATTTATTTGCATGAAAAAAACATGAATTGATCATCTTTTGAGATGTAGTAAGAGTCGTTTGGTTTAGGTCACAGTGGTAATGAGTTGGAAGGGTCTAGTACCTTTTGAAAGAACAAAAGGAGCAACAACCCTAAAATTCAAAAGTGTTGGAATATTAAACAATGTCTTGGTCAAAAAGGGAAAGCGCGTTGGATCATATATTGAAAATAATGTCTTGTTAACAAAAAATAATGTCTTGGTAAAAATAGAAAACATATAGGAACATTGAATAAGACAATACCATATGGTTAGGAAAGGTTATTCTCTAATCTTTTATCCTTATTGACTCATACACTTGTTGAACCTCCTTAACAATAGAAAGAAAGTTCATTCTTATGAATCCTCAAAATGAATCAAAGAGATAAATTTCAATTTTGAAGTAAACATAATTATTTTTCTATTTTTGTTAAAAAATTGACAATACTTAATTTATCATGTAAGAATCAAAGAATAATAGCAACTATTCATACAATCGGTCTCATTTTGTTGTAACAAAACTTATGATTATTTTTCTTCCATGTATATGAGGTTACTATAAATTCATTTCCCACTTGTCATGTGATTCAAATAGAACCTACTAGATGAAATTTCTCTCAACATATTTCCGCATCACAATTTTTCTTTCATTTTTTATTTTATTTTGAATTTGCATTAAATAAATTTCAACCATAGATACGCACTAACAATATTTAAATAAAGATGATAATGTATTTAAAATTTTAATAAAAACTGAGTTGAATTTTTCAACTTACGTTTGATTTCCTTCTGTTCACCTAATGTTGGCATTAAAATACAAAAAAAAAAGTCATTGTCTTCGGGATTTTTTCTTGTGAGCTTATCCTCAAACTTTCTTAAAAAACTAAGTTGATTATTGTTGTGCTCACTTAATGTTTGCATTAAAATACTAGAAACTTATTCTTGTGAGCTTATCCTTGCACCTTCTTCGAAAAATATAAGATTGATTCTTATTGATAGGAAGATAAGAACAAAAACTTCTAATAAATTATATTTTGGTATATTGATAATTTAATGGGAAAAAACGTTAAATTTTATAAATGTAAAAAGATGATATAGTTGGATGACGCATTTATACAAACATATGAAAAGAACATTTATAGTCAATAAATGAAAACCATGTAAATATTCAAAAGGCTAAAATCACAATTGATTGGAGCAAAAAAATTTAGCTCATCCTATATTTATTTTTTATCATCATATTCTTATCGAGCTTCTTAGGCATCAAATATAAAAATTCTCTATTTAAAATCAAAATAAAATAAATAAGATCTTGTCAACTACAATTTTAATTCAACTATTTTTGTTGCTAACTAGTTCCTTGATTTTTGGTACTTCGATTTCTCAAACAACACAAAATTTCATTTCAAGGAAGACTCATTAACAACATGAAATTCAAAATTACATATGCAACAACCCAACCCCAAGCTTAAGTAAATTTGTAATTTTATTAATTAAGAAAATAAAAACTTTGGGCTATTTAAATATAATTGGATTTTAATTTTGAGTTTGGGTTCAAGTTAAAAAAAAATTAATGAGCCAAATAAATTAATTGGGCATTTATATTCAAACAATTAATCTTTAGTATTAAGATTTAATTGAATTGAAAAAAAAATAGAAATAAGATAATAAAGGGAGTAAAATAGTCATTTCTCATTAGAAACCTAGGTATGAATATTCACTCTTCTTTACAAAAGTCTTTTTGTATAGAGAGCAAATGTAGGGTTTGAAATCAATCTTTGAATGTAAGCACGTATAGATTTAATATTTACTTTCATTTTTAATTTTCATGGGAATTATTAAATATGATCAAATTTTATGAAAAAATTAAATAACATAGGATTCTAATTAATTATAAAGTCACTACCATTAAAAGTCTTGTGGAGTCTAATTTTTAAAGTGATATGAAAAAACAAGCCCATTATACGTGGGTCGGTTCTTGTTTGGGCTTTCTTAGTTTGCTGCATTTCTAGTGTGTTATAAATGGGCCCAGCTTCGCCTGATCCTCATATCGTTATTAGCAAAGCTTTAGAATGTCTTATTATTACATGGTTGGATATTAAAATCTTGGCGCAGCCCATTTATAATACCGTCAATGTTTTTCTTTTTCTTTTTCCTTTTTTATTTTGGAAATATGTAGGAGGGTGCCCTTTTAGAGTGTACAAGTTCTGGGGCCCATGATTATGTTGATGGAGAAGATTAAGGAAGACCTCAAGTCCATCGTCTCTATAAAAAGCGTACATAGTAAATTCCTTGCATATGAATCAGCCTGTTTGATGTGGGGCGCAACTGCTATCGCTACAGCTGGTGATGTGTTGCTAGTTGCTGCAGGGAATGTGCTGCTGTGGCTGCTTAATTATATTGGTGCTGCTGTTGACGTTGTTGCTCCCTCTTCAAGAATATGGGTACAAGGCGAGAGGAGGGCTTACCCAGATGAAACCAGAGCAATCCAAGACACAAAACTACCGTGCGGCATTTCATCAACCAGGTGGTGGGCATTATCAACTGAAAAAATATATCAACTGGAGTTTATTATTTTCTATATATTGCATAAACTTTAAAGATATTATGGTCCGTTAACATTGAAAATTAATTTATATTCATTATTTTTATAAATATAATATCAAATATAAATCAAAAAGTATAAGTTACAAATTTCAAAGGGTGTTTATGAGTGGATCAATTTTTGGTCTCAATTAAAAAAGCTAATTGAAAATAATATAAATATAATATGTTTTTATTTTATTTATTTATGGTGAGGATTATAAAATAAATTGTTATTTTTTAATTTTAAATAAAGTAAACAAATAAGATAAAATAGAAATTAAAATCAAAAGAAAAAAAATTAAAAATCAAACAATATAAAATATTGAAAGTGATTGAATAAAAAAGAAAAAGTTTACAACTCAAATAAGATCAATCTAGAAAATACATTACATATTAAAATATACGCATAAAATGCATTTCATACTGTTAGATGGTAAAAGTCCAAGTAAAAAATCGTAGGTTGATGACCTGAATTGCATAGGTTGCTTTCAGACCATTGGGACTTGTTAGGGTTCAAAGTCAAAAATAGGACTAATAATATTTAGTAATATCATCTCAAGCCTATTCCAAAATATGGCAACATGGTAAAATTAAAAATTAACATAATGCTTAATAATAATAATAATAAAAAACCTTATTGGTTTTTTTTTTTAAAAAAATCACTAGATATTGTATAATTTTTCTAAAATGAATGAGAAAAGTTATAATTATGAATCTCTTGAAGAAAAACCTTTCAATTGCAATCGCACTCCCTTAAAAAAAAAAAAAAAAACTTAAACATAAAAGGGTTAAATATATAATATGAGTAAATTCGTTAATCATCACATAAAAAACAATTTTTCCAGACCCCCTCGATCAACCCCATGAGCTAACCCAAGCAACTCAATGTTGACATCCTAAGCTAAATGGTATTATCTGATTAATTATTTTACAAAATATACATATGTTATATCTTAAAATTGGTTACTAAATTATATTACAGTTATCAAATATATTACCATATATAAAATACAACTTAATAAATCTTAAGCATAATACAAAGCACAATAACAAGATATGTTAATTTAAGTTATTAAGAGCTTATTTAGTTGTGTGATTTAAAAATAGTTTTTTGTTTTTAAAAAACAAAAATTATCTTTAAAATTTTCTAACACTATTTACCGTTGCTTTTTGGAAACACTTTTTTAAAACAAAGTAAAATAAAGAACAATTTTTAAAAAACAAGTTGAAGTTGTTTTTACCAGTTTTTAAAAAACAAAAAATATATAAACTCATTTCACTATGTTTTTTGAAACTTGTTTTTAAATTAAAGAATAAAAAATAATTTTTCAAAATAAGTTTCAAAATATCATCTATACACATTCTTTTTGAATGATTAAGAATCGAGATTTCTAACCAGTCGGTTATTATTATTTTTTTTTTATAAAAAATTGAAATTTACTTTATCATTTATTGTATGAATATCATATGGATTTAAAAAGAATTTCACACTTAGACATGTACCTCTCAGAACATTTGAAGTGAAGATGTTCTTGTCTTCTTCAATTTGAAGGCTCATTATGACTTTGAGATTCACATTCCTTTAATTGACATGAAATGTTTGACTTGCCTTGACTAATAAGGACCTTCATGGCTTACCTGATAGAGGTTGGGCCTTTACCGTTATCCACTCAGCAATGATGTATTTTCTGCACTGAGTTATTTAATAAAAATGGTTTTTGAGTAAAACAGATTTGGATTTTGACCTATGGAGGCCTATGGACTTTCAAAACAGGGGTTCACTAGGGAAAAAAAAAACAGAGAAGAAAAAGAAGAAAAATGAGATCATTGGAAGAATTTTCAGCCCCTTTCAATCACTTAGCCATATAATAGAAACTAAGAAGAAGAGAAAGGATCGTAGCTCACAAAAAGCTTGAGATAAATGTTTAGCATCTTCTGCAGCATATCCATCCAACAAATTTGCAAAGAAGCTCCAACCAGTCGTGCATATGATCCTCTTCATCATCTTGGGCATCAACAACATTACTGTTAATAATCTGTGTCGTTGTATCCATGGGAGAATCGCTATGCTCAGTGCACTGTGTCCAGTCATAGCTTGTTTGTGCATTAGAATTAGTATCTTCTGCTGCTGATCTGGTATCACAACTTCTCTGCTCATCACTATACTCCATCATTGTCTGATGGTCGCGCTTGGTGGCTTCTGTGTTGTCACAGCTTCTCTGACAATCAGTACTGGTATCTTCTGGGATGTTGCTGTTGATAACATCACGTGTATATATAAGATAGTACCCACACTCTTTCACTTCGACTGGTGCATCCAAGCTATGAAATGAAGCCTTCAAACGTCTCCATTCGTTTGACCAATACTGCTTGTCAATAGCAACCTTGGGATAATAAGTCACACACATTTGACTTGATTCATCGCAAATTGGGCAGCAATAAAACTGGACATCATCCACGTGACAGCATTCAGATTGATCACCACAGATACTGAGTTCGCAATTCAACTCATCACAAGCCATAGAAATAAAAATAGAGTATAAAGCAAATCCTAAGAAGTCATCTTTTCTGTACCAATCCATAGGAAGCTCTATTGTTATTTGAGATCCTTTTTTTGGCTGGCTTATCCACTCTGGAATTCCATTATTTCCCAAAATAACAACTCTGATTGCCTTGTTCCAATAGGAGTCGCATTCAAATTCCTGCACAGAAGTACAGTGTTAATACTCTGTTCATAAGGAAAAAGGGCTGAATGTTATGAAAATCATACCTCAATCATTGATTTGAAGCATTTGAACAGAGAAAAACCAAGTTCACTTGATGGACTTGATGAAGTTTCCAAGCATGTGCAACTGTGGACATCTAAATATCGTAAACTTGGCCGAAGCTCTGGAACTTGTCGACGCCCCTGGCAGTGACTCAATTGAAGGACTCTCAGTTTAGACAGTTGAATGATGCCTGCAAGTATGCTACTAAAACAGTCCATGCTTAGATTTAGACCTGAAGCACGCAAATCCTCTAAACATTGCAAACTCCTCAGGTTCTCAGGAAATTTCTCAAGTTTTGTACAGAAACTGACATCTAGAGTTTTGAGAGAACTCAAATTACAAATGCTTTCTGGAAGACTCACAAGGTTGGTGCAATCTGAAAGATTCAAATATTGAAGCCCTCTTAAATATTGAATTGATGCTGGTAGTTCTTCTATAGCAGTTCCATCTAAATGAAGCACTCTTAAATTTTCCACATCCTCAACGATTTCCGGAAAGCTCCTTAATCGTGAACAGCCTGAGCAGAAGAGAGTTGTAAGGGATTTCAACTCACATATGCTACTGGGAAGATGCTCAAGGTTTTTGCATTCCCGCAAACATAAGCTATCAAGTTCTAAGGGACACTCAATAGTGGGTAGTTCATTGATGGCATTTCCCTTTAAACAAAGCTTTCGTCGGGATTGCACATCCCCTTGACATTCCCGGCAAACGGTGGATATCATTGCTTTACCATGGTTCTGTTCATGATCATGGGCATATATAAGATGGATCCCACACTCTTCTACTTTCACTGCTTTACCTCTCAAGTAGCCACAAAATGAAGCCGTCAACTCCCTGCATTTATTTGAGTGGTACTTCTTCTCAATCAAAAGCTTAGGATAATAAATCATCCACATTTGTGGTACAACATAGCATTGAAATGAGGGAAAAAACTGGAGTTCATCCACAAACTGAATTTCACGACCACGCAAAGTCAAACCATACTCGAAGTAAGTTGCATCATTATCCAGTGTCTCCTCAGATTCATTATCAAGTGGATAATAGACACAGTACAAAACAAAACCCAACAAGTCGTCATTTTTATACCAATTTTGAGGAAGCTTTGCTACTACTTCAGCTCCCTTTTTGTGATGGCTTATCCAATTTGGAATTCCACTACCGTCTGAAATAAGATTTACTTGGGCAAAAGATTTTTCTGTAGGATAAATCTCGCATTCCAAATCCTGCAGAAAATTTAATTAACACGTAAATCCCCATGTCTCCACAAAAAAAGTTGTGTTCTATGAATATCATACCTGAATCAATGATTTGAAGCAGTTGAATAGAGAAGACCAGAGTAGACCTGAAGAAGTTTCCAGCCGTTTGCACCCATGTACATCTAAGACACGCAAACTGGATGGAAGCGCTGGAATTTGTCGAAGCTCTTCACAGTAACCCAAATCAAGGAGTCTCAGCCTAGAAAGTTGATTGATCCCAGCAGGTATGCTCCTAAAAGGATTCCCGATTAGAAGTAATTCTTGCAGAGATGATAGCTGGCAAAATTCAGTGGGGATTCCTCCTTCATCTATACAGCAGACAGATAGATCTAACACTTGCAAGGAGTACAAGCCGCAAATATCACTCAGGACTACTCCTTGCATTAGCCCTGAGCAAGTTAGATTTAACACCTTTAAGGAGCATAAACCTGACAAAGAAAGCAATTGGCAACATCTTGAATTTAAGCCCCTAGCACAGAGACGCTTCAAGCTTTGCAGCCTCCCCAGGTTTTGTGGCAATTTGTGGAGTTCGAAACAGAAATTGACATTGAGATCTTCAAGAAAGCGTAAATTACAAATGCTTTCTGGAAGAGTCACAAGGTTTTTGCAACTTTCCAGATTCAAAACCTGAAGCCTATTCAAATGTTCGATTGAAGATGGTAGCTCTTTTATAGCCGTTCCGTTCAAGTGAAGCTGCCATAAGTTTTCCATATTCTCCAAGATTTCTGGGAAGTACTGTAATTGTGAACAGTCAGAGCAAAAGAGAGATTTTAGGGATTTGAACTCCCAAATGCTTGTTGGTAGACTCTCAAGGTTTTTGCACTCTCGCAAACACAAGGTATCAAATTCAGAGGCACACTCAATGGGTAGTAGGTTGATTGTCTGACCCTTTAAACAAAGCTTTCGGTGTTCCACGTTCCTCTGACATTCCAAGCAGCTAGCATCCACATCCTCAGTCTTTACTGTTGGATCTTGAGCGTATAAAGGTTGTAACCCACACTTGAGCACCTTAAAATGATTACGAGAGTCCTTAAATAAAGCCAAAAGAAACATGGATGTATTGGTGAGACTGCTCTCCAGAATAGCAGCCTTGGGATAGAATATCACCCACATTTGTTCTGATACACCTCCATCATGGTAGCATTTACAAGTAGTGCGAAAACTGAAATGTCGCACACACAGGGAAGAAAATCCATAGCCATCACCCAATGACAATTGACATTCTAACTCAGTGGAGATTGAAGATTCAGCTTCAGGTAAATCGTCAGATTCATTCAGGGCTTCGTCACCAGATTCATTCTCTGATGTTTGTGCAAAATCATTTTCAGGTATGTACTCACATTCTTTGAGTGGAACATAAACAAAGCATATAGCAATTCCCAAGAAGTCATTATTTTCATAACAATTCTGAGGAAGGCCCATTGTGATCTGACATCCCTCTCTCTGATTCCTTATCCACTTGGGAATTCCACAGCTTCCCGGAACAACAATACAGATTCCATGGCCAATGAAGTCAGAATCAGGGAGAAATACTTTGCTTGAACTGCTCTTGTATTTCAAATCCTGTACAAAAGGACAATGTAAATCCAGTGGGTCTGTGCCATTATGTGAGTTTTTATGAGAGAGTTTGTTATCGGTTTTTGCTAAATTGATTCCCAGTTTTAGCTTTATTTGATCTATGCTCCTGAATCTACTTAATATCCCTTTTAGATGACTGATAGTCAATCAACATGAAAGTGAGCGACAAGATTAAGTGTGAAAACTGAAGTGAGGGGAAACTGAAACTGAAAGTGAGTAGAATAAGCAGATCTCTTCTTCACTTGCAGTAGCTTCTTCTCCATACAGATTCAGAGATCTTATAATCGTAGCTTCAACTTAACTCTCAGAATCTTAAAGACAAAGTTCGCTCAAGTTTCAAAAATTCACAGAAAAATTTCTCCTCAGGTTTCTCTTAGTCCTATGAGGCGAGAGACATGTAGCACACACTTATTGGCTTTTTTCCATGCAAGTTTCAAGGTGGAGCGTCTAATGAACTAGAACATTCCCTCAAATCCTAGTGGAAATTCACACTAGAAATTGCAGAATTTGGTAAGGAAAACTTTAATTCATTTTATCCATGAATAAAAAAGATTTAACATTAGAGAGAATAACTCACGTATATTAAAGCATTTTGGTGCTAAGTTCTTTTTATCCTTGATCTTTTATGAGATTGAGCCAATAAGGCTTACACTTAAAATTTAATTTGTTTGAAACACTCCTCTAAAATCAATCATTCAAATATTAGAAAACAAGTAAAATATTTTTCATATGTTGATTAATATACCCAAGGTAGTTCTTGAATTATCCTAACACAAATATCTTTCAAGTCTTAATTTTGTCAAACCAATATATATCTTTAGATTTCTAAAGGAACTACTATACTAACGCACATTCATCCATGAGTTAGGTAGATTTTATCTCTTGTAAGAGTTCAAAGATAATGCAAACAAAATTCACTGTACAATTAATATCTCTCAATGGTATGTTATTCAACTAAAACTAGTAGTGTCTTATGTTAATGGGCTTAGTTTTATAATGTAAAACTAGATCTTTAATCCATTAATAGCTCTCATGTTATGACAAGGCATAATTATGATTTATCACTCTCACCATAATCCTTTTAACATATGTTTTATCGAAAGTAATTGCTTGGTTTGTTAGCTTCTTATTAAGCTAGGCAACTGAACAATTAAAATATAGAAACATCCCCTATAAGTGTTCTTCCCATCTTTAGACCTTCCATCCCTATTCAACATTTGCATGAAAAATGTTGTCTACAAATATATTGGTGTAATACCACAATCCAAGTTTACAAGTACCAACCACAAATATAATGATTCTATTAATAACTCCAAGGTGTGATTTCTTAGGAAGAATCTTATCAAGCATAAACTCCAGTTCTATAGGTTTATCCAGCCTAAATGTCATTAGATAAAGAAGGCTTCCAACCATTGATCTACAGGTGGATAGATTTACAAACTTACCACTCCCATCTCTTGTAAAAATTTTCCTACAACTTTTCTATTGTCGTGACCTAGCTAAGTTCAACCATTTTAATTTAGCTTATAGGGAGGGCCCCATCGCTAACATTTCCAATCACATTGTGGATAGGATGATCACTAGCTTCTCTTATTTTGCTCCATGTGGATGTTTGCTTGATTTTCAACATTGAGTTCATTCACATTCTCAACCATTCAACTCTTTTTTCTCACCTAAATCTAGAATGTTTGATGAAATATCCTTAAGAAAAACACATTATTTTCTTTACTTCCTTAGTCATCTATCAATACATTGATTGATTCAATTACAACTCTTTAATTATTGAAGAAGATCTTAAAGGCTTTAATCCAAGTTGAGTATCTAACAAAAATTCTTTCAACATGCTTTGATTCAAACATCCTAATTTTTAGAATTGTTTGGATAAGACATTGTTTCTAAAAACTATATTTTACATTAAGCTTCCTACTTGTCTAAACATCATAGCTAGTCCTTTTGGTTCTAACATATAGGTGGACTCAGATAGAAGTACAAGATGTTGTGTTTATGGATTCAACTTGACAAGTTGTTAGAGCCTTTGGATTAATCCATTCTAAACCTAGGATTGTTGGGGTGTTTGCAAAAACTATCTTAAGGATCTCTAGATCTAAGCAACAAAAGCATATACATGAAAAACTATAGATCCATGTGCTTAAAAAAATACACCTGCATTGTTTCCAAAATGATTTCAGTCTATGAAGAAGCTAGTGCAAATCTCAAAAACCAAGAGTACTTTTGCTCGATGGCTCTCTTTCTTGGATCTAGGCACTTGTAGATGATGAAATCCTCATAGAAGGGTGGAGGCTAAGGTTCCTCTCTCTAGATTCTAAAGAAATGGAAGAAGAATAAAAAAGTCCTAACCCTTAAATGGGTTTATATAGGATTCCCTATGGGCTTAAGTTACTTGATCCTATCTTAGGCTTAGGGGTCACTAAAAAAAGCCCACTTGGATCCTAATTAAATAATTAGCCCTATTAGGGTCCAATTAATTAATTATCCTTTTCCAAAAACATCATTCATAAGATCTAAAACAACTTTACGTTTTTACCAAAACACCCTTATGCACACGTATGAATAAATAACCTATACATCCCTTAAGTAATGTGTCACATAGAAGTATGAACTCGAGTAGGGACCATTAGGCTTGGTAGGAAAATAGTGGCTCCTTTATAATTTAATTCTAAAGTTGACTTAATATCCTTCTACAAAAAATCAGTTGCACTCTAATATCCTATGATATTACATTAATATAAAATACATGGGTTTGTGACCTACTAACGACTAAAAGCTAGCTCCTCATGAACTGGTGTGCATAATATAACAAGGTGAACACTTTCAATCTTTTAAGATTAACTTTACAATCCTTGAGTTATAGACCATCCCATTAAGTGATAAATTGACATACTATAACTCACAATGAACATATGTTAAATTCTACTAAACGAATTACTGCAACCATAAATTTCATGATCACATGTCCTTAATGTCACCCAATGGGATACACTATCTTAATCCCATGAGATCTTATGATGCGTATCTTATGCAAATCTATTGCCACCTACCTTAATCAATAATGACCTAATCCCTAGGAAATATGTGACCATCATATGGATTCACCTGTAAATCAAACTAACTAAAAACTTCCAACAATAGCTCATTATTTTCTTAAGGTTGAGAGTGCATTTGGTATAGTAGCTTGGTGAATCATGACTACCTCAATAGCTAATGTCATGATTCATTGTAAATTTTGTTTAATGTGCAATAATATATACTAATGCACTCACCTTAGAAACGTCATCCGAATGACTAAGACAAGTCAACTTGTTAATTAGAAGGTAGTGTACTATAATCTCAAATGGATTGCCTAAAACTATCAACCAACTATGAACAAATCATAAATCTTGCAAGGAACCCATGACTTGAATCTTTCCATAACTTCTAATGCACTTAAGTCATGTATAATACCACTATTGCATGCATGAATACTCAAATCAATATCAATGTGAACATGGATAAATTAGTGGAAACTCAAGCCTAACAGTGTTACATCATCTCTTGCTTGCAAGGGCTCTACCTTAACACCAATAATCAAGTAGTTTCTTGAAATCCAATATAATATGTGCTATTTCTTGGAGCACTTTATTTTTTCTTTCAATAACTTCATTTTCTATGGAGTTTTAGATGTTGAAAGCTCTTCTTTCATTTCCTTCTCCTCACAAAAACTCTAGAAGTTAGAATTACAAACTCATTTTCTCTATTATTTCTTATTTTTCTTACCTAAAATTCATTTTTATTCATCATTTGAAAGCATAACACTTTGAATCTTAGGATGTACTTCTTTCTTCCTAGGCATTGCACTCTCATAGGACCAATGATGAAAATATCGGTAATCACGCATATATTGCTACTTCGATTTTACGGTTATATCGGAGATATATCGACGGATATTTTAGAAAAAAATATCGATAAACCTAAAATTGATCAAAATTTATAAAAATATAAAAAAAAACTTCATAAAAATGTAATTAGAAGTATACTGATATTTTTAAGTTGTTTTATTAAATAATTTGATATATATATATAATATGATTTATCATATTTGATAATAATATCGTATGCATCGATAAAAATATGAATTTTATAAGTGTACATTTATTATTAAATTACATCTAATATTATGATATATTATTATAATATGTATAATTTTAAAATATATATTAATATTAAAATTATGATACATTTAATTCAATTGTATTAAACAATATAAAATAAATTATGATATATGTACAATTTTTTAATATTTAATTAATTATTAATGATATTAAAAACACTATGAAGAAAATAATATAATTTTTATATTTTTGGTAATCAATTAAAAGAAAATTTTGCATTTAATTATAAAATAATTATAATTAATTTGCTCTTTAAAATATTTTTTTAATATTTTCTTTATATAATGGGTTTAGCTATATATATGTTTAGTGCATATCATATAATAAGGGCAAGTTAGCTCGGATGGCAAGTGGGTTGAACCTCAAACCTTTTGGTTTGGGGTTCAAATCCCCTCAACTTCAAAATAAAGGGTTCTTTTTCAGGCACAGTAGCGTGTTTGACCGTCGTTGACCCGTGTTGACCATGTGATATATCGAGAAAAATGACGATTTATCTCCAAAATCACGAGATATCGCCGATTTTCTCCATGAAATATTGTATCGATACCCTCCCATACATGATATATTGGCGATATATCGCCAATATATCGCAATATTTTCTTCCTTGCATAGGACCCATTAAATCCATATGTAACATCTCTAAGAGCCTAGAAAAAGAGAACATCATTTTTTTTTCTAACTCATGTGAATTCATTGTCCTAGATAGGATAAATAGGATTTTTAGGCTTTCCTAAATGGGAATTGCTTTAATTAGTTCTTTATTTGTAATCCTAGACAAATCATTAGAGTTAAAATGCGCTATCATACACTCTTTGGATGTAAATTTCACATTTTACAACTATGTGCACTATAGATGATGAGGAAAAAGTAGAGAGGTGTACAAAAGCATAACAAAAATTATCAAAAATTCTATTTCTTACCAACACACATCCTTGAATAGACACTGATTTTGAGTAAAATGAACAAAGCACATACAATCACAAATTTAACTTGCGTTAATTAAGTTTGCTTTCAATCCCTCAATATATACTAACTCCTTGAGTATAGGTAAATTTGGACCTTCTATGGTACCTTTCGCTTTCAAGTTGGTTATACGTAATGCAGCCATCCCTAAATACAAACAAGCTTCCCTTTATAGGTTCAAACATGGAGAAAGACTTTAAGTTCATTGTTGCTTTTACCATTCCCAAATACAACCAAACTCCTTCTATGAGTTCAAAATTCGAGAAAGATCTAGGTTCTCTATCATACAACTAGAGTAGCCACTCTCAAAATCCAAAACGTGTTTTTCTCTAGCTCTTAGGCCCTATGGTCAACTAAGGCTTTTTGGTTCTCCTTCTTAACCCAGATTTTCTTTCCAATGGGCAATTTAAAGCCTATTCAAGAATTGTTTTTAAAATTAATTTTTCAGTTCTTAAAAATAGAAACCTATTTTCTAGACTAAAACCATGTTTGACAACTTTTTGACATATTATAGCTTGTTGAGAATTTGTTCTAAAAATAAGGTTTCTCCTAATAACATATTTAAATTGCTTTCAATTGTTTTCATTTATTTTATAGGGTTGTTTTAAGAAAATAATAATAAAAATATAAAGAATGATGAAACATAAAGAACTAAAAATAAAAGTTATTTTTAAGAAATATTTGAAAATACAAAAAATATATTAAGAATGTTCTAAGTTTCTAAATAGACTTTTATTCTAGAAGACATTAGACCAACTATTTTTTAAAACTTTTTACAATAGCGGTTTTTGAAGAATTATTTTCAAAAAAATTCCTAAACAAACCCTTAACCTTCGAGGATCTAAAACTTTGCACTAAGTTTGGTGTTTTATTGTTGGATTTTCTTAGTCTTGCAAGCTTTATGATGATCATGCAATATTTTCTTTAATTTACTTTTCATTTTACGTGAGCATTCAGTTTGACTAAGTATTGAAGCATAAGTTTGGCTTACATTCAACTTCTTTTATGGACAAAGCAATGGAGCTAGATCAGATTTCTTTCAATTTAGTCAATTCTTATTTACGTGGCTCATAATCAAATTGTAAGACATTCAATTTTTTTAACAAGGCACCATGCTCATTTTCAAGGTAAGAGATTTTTTTCAAGCAAGGAAGTCTCCTCTCATACTTCTTTTATTCTCATCCAACTTTCACAATTTTCATCTTAAGGCACTGATCATACAAGGCTTCCTAGGCAAAATCTCAAATGATAACTTTTCTTCCAAATATGTTGTATCATGAGATGAACCTTCAAAATTTTATGATTCAAGATCAGTTTCAAATTTAACATTTTTCTTTTCATTGCGAAGTGATATAGAAGGTAACAAGTATATCAACAATTTCGTCAAGCATATCATGCTCAAAAGACACAAATATCATCAACGTCATGTGATAATAATCATAATTATGTTTATGCATGTTTCTAGCAAATTAATGCAATGAAATTTGTACACTCTTCATCAAAATCATACCAAATTACTTCTATGACCTTATCCTTCTGACATTCAAGTAAGTGACCTTTCTCCACACAGTAGAAACCTTGAATCAACTAGATCTTTTTTGTGTTTTTTTATCTTTTTATCACATTTCTTTTCCCCTGTTTATGGTCTCAAATAGGTTATCCTTTGTTTCTTGAAGCTTTTTGAACTTTTTGAAACTTTATCAAGTCTATAAATTTCAAATATTGGTCATTTTTTATTCCTATTCTGATTTAAATGCATGTTCATCTACTTTTAGTGCAATATTAATGTTTCTTCCTCTTAGGACCAATTGAGGTCATCTCCAATTGAAGGGAGCCAACTATCTCATCTAGCTTAATTGAATCAGCAGTGTTCCATTCCTCTATTGTTATGGCCTTAGGTCTAAAACGAACAGAGAAGATCTTAACGGTTTTCAGGTAACCTTGGAATCAAGTAAAGGCCTACATAGATTGAAAGTTAGCATTCACAATGTCCATGATTTCAATAATATATTCAAAAAATATTTTTGTTGTGATCATTTGAAATTCATTCCTTCACCTATCACAACTTTACATAGTTTTTCCTACCCTAGTGGGATATATATCCTATCTCTATTTAGCACCATATCAGGATATCAACCAAATTGAACAGAACTCCAATCTCTGTTAGACTTCATTTTAAGGAAGTATATCAGTTTTACCTTGGAATGAGCATAATTATCTCCTTTGAAGTATGGACATCTACCTATAGAGGTTCTCGGAGAATTTCCATCTTAAGAGAATATAGTTTATCCATATTGAGAACATGAGCAAACATGTTTTGATACAATTTATGAGTTTTTAAGAGAGTATGCTATGAACTTGAGATCTCTTTTAGATGATCAAATAACATATGCACATGAATGTGATTGAGTGATTAGCACAAGCTCACAGACTAAAATGTCTCTAATGAAATCTCAACAAACAAGCACACAAATATTGCACAAGATATAACATAAAAAAATCTCTAAGTGGAGAAAGGAAAAAAAAAAAAAAAACAATGGGTGCCTTTGTTGTTGCAAATCCACTATGAATATAAATCCAGTTTTGTTTACAATTCCCTCCACCAGTGAAAACAAATGGTCTTATATGATCAACTCCATTTACTCTAGGGTTATAAAGGAAACACTTGTGGGCTGGCAGGCAGTAGCTCCTCCCAACTCATCATATTTCCAAACCCATTTGCTCCATCAAATTCATAAGAAGCTAACAAAACAACTAGCATTTTATATCATCCAATATCTATGCTAGTTAATTTGCCTGGAAAAGACAATTTCTACCCTAAATATGCCAACATACAGGAATACATACAATTTATACAAACATTGTACGCTAACACAAGAAAATCATACCTCACTTGCTGATTTGAGGCAATTCACCAGAGAATGCATAGGTGGCAATGAGGTCCCAATTGAGCTGTGCATATCTAATAGTCGCAGACTTGAAGGAAGCTCTGGAATTTGTGAAACCTTCTTGCAGTGACTCAAGTCAAGGGCTCTAAGGTTAGAGAGTTGACTGATACCCACAAGCATGTCACTGAGGGTTCCTCCTTCCTCTGGATTGCACCGACTTAGATTTAATACTTCCAGTGAGGATAGATGAAAAATACAATGGAAGACTCCTCCATTTAGATTGCAGTTTCTTAGACTTAATTCTTTCAATGCGTTCAAGCAGTTATCACTCTTTATTACTCCTGGTGTTAGATTGCATTGATCTAAATATAGTTTCCTTAAGAGGGATAAACCTGACAAAGAAGGCAATTGACAACTGAGCGAATTTAAAGAAAGAATCTTAAGACATGGCATTCTTCCCAGGTCCTCCAGCAATCTGTCAAGTTTTGAGCAGCCATCAAGACTTAGAGCTTCAAGAGATCTCAAATTACAAATGCTGTTCGGGAGGCTCTCAAGGTTTTTACAATTATTCAAATACAAGTTGCGGAGACCTTCTAGAAGTTCAATCGATGATGGTAGCTCTTTTATAGCTGTTTTATCTAAACTAAGCTTCGCTAGTTTTCCAATACTGCGCTTGATTTTTGGAAAACTAGTTAGTTTTGAACAGCCACTGCAATTAAGTGTTAAAAGGTGTTTCAACTTATGAATGTCCCCAGGAAGATTCTCAAGTCTTACACACCCTATAAAATTCGAGGAAAAAAAAAAGTTAGTTTAATAACAACACTCTTATATGTGTGTGAACCTTAAGTAAAATTATACAACCTGAAAGATTAAGTTCCTCCAAATTTGGCACGTTTGAGAAATTTGGTAGTTCAATAAGCTGTTGTGAATCATTGAGATTGATGTACCTTAAATTTCTAAGACACTGGAACAAAATAGAATTTCTATTAATAAATCAATTTTAACCAACTTTAAAATATTATAAAACAAAAGCATAAATAAATGATTATCATACCATGTTTCCTTTCCAAAGTCGTTTTATGTTACTATTGCTCAAACCGAGGAAAACAAGATCATTTGGATGAAAGTTTGGTGGTAGAGATTCTAAAGAATATCCATCCCAACCGAGACATGTCAAGTCATCAGACGGAAATACAAAATCTTCAGGAAGTTGTTCTATGCAATTGTGGGAGAGGATAAGCAATCTAAGTCTATTCATCCTTTTGAAAGCTTTGCATGTAAACTGTATCTGTTCTGATGTGTCCATATGAAAGAATATCCCTTCAATTTTTTCAGTCCCCTAGATAATAAGAGTATAAAATTAGAAAAGCACGATACATGTAAATCCTTACTAAGGTGATATAGATGAATATATATATATATATATCTTACCGTGTTTCTTTTCAATACTCGATAAATATCTGTATGTCTCCATAATCTGCTCCTCTCTCCTGGCTCATTAGGACATTCTTCATCAACAATGCCCTTGCCCATTTGGGCTAACAAATCATGCATATCTATTGTATTGTCCTCTAAAATGGTTATGAAACATCTATCAACGAGAACATTTATTCCACTTTCCGCTTCGCATCCGGAACCATCCAATATTCTTGAAACTGCTTCCACATCACCTCCTTGAAAGAAACATGCAATGTCGAGAAATATCATCTTTTGTGTATAATCCAATCCATCAAAACTTATTTTAAGCACTTTTACAATTTCCATGTTAGGCACCTTTCCCAACTTCCGCAATTCGCTTTTCCAATCTGATAGTCTCTTTCCAAATAATAGAGAACCCAAAACTTTAAGTGCTAATGGAAGACCGTCAGCATATCGTACTACTTGATGAGAGAGATCTCCATAACCTTCCTTCGGATGATGTTGTTTAAAGGCATAACGACAAAAAAGTTGGAGAGCTTCGTGAAAATTTAACTTCTCAACTTCATACATATCATTCATTTCATGCCTAGTTAGCAAATCTTTTTTCCTAGTAGTAATGATGATTCTACTTCCTGGACCAAACCAATTATGCTTTCCAATCAAGTGTTCTAATTGTGTCAGCTCATCTACATCATCCAGAAAAACAAGAACCTTTTTTGAGGAAAGCTTGTCCCTTATTTCTTTGATACCCTCATGAACATTCCTTAAAACTATTTTCTTCGTTGTCCCTAGAATATCATTAAGAAGTTGTTGTTGTAACTTAAGAAGACCAGAATTTTCTGTGGATTCTTTTCTGACATCTGTGAGCAAGCTTACACTTTCGAATTGATTTGAGATTTGGTTATAAAGAGCATTGATGATGGTGGTCTTGCCGATACCACCAAGCCCATAAACCCCGACCATGCGAACATCATTAAACCCAATCTCCAACAATGATATTAGTCTTTCCAAACGATAATCCATTCCGACAATGTTCTCGGTAACAGCTAAAGTCTTAGGGAAGCTTCTAGGGACGTTCTCAATAATTTTATCAATAAGTTCTGTTTCATACCTGCGAATTGCAAAGCATAATGGGACATGTGTACTGGCGCATTAGGATGAGTTGCAAAAAATAATAAATTATATGAAATAAATTTAATGATGCCTAGTTTTCCAACTATAACTTAGCAGGGCTAAAAGGAATTTAAATTAAAATAAAATAAACCACATCTATCAAACTACTCATGAGTACAGTTTCATTATTCAATATATATGATAGAAATAAGGGAAGAAAATGCAAAATATGAATTGCATTATCAAAAGTGGAAAAAAAAACTCTAAAATATTTTGTGTGTTAGCTTATACTATTCAATCTTTTGAAAGGTTCAAAATAAAGTTGAGTTGTGTAGAACATTACTACCCTATTTTGATAAGGGATTCCATCATAGGATCAACTGCGCATCCAAGCTTTTTAATCTAATAATTTTACTACTGATTAGATGGTCAAGTTTAAAATTTTAATGAACAGATCTTTATTTTATAAATAATAAAAATAAATAAAAAATTATAAAAGTTTAAAACTCACTTTAGCTTTAAGCGGTTAGTCAAATATCTCATACTAAACAAGTTAGATATTTTTTATATCAGCAGAAAGAAAAAAGGACAGTGCTTCAAATGACAAATGAAGAGAAATTACAATTACCTGTCCTTCGCATCATATCCGGCTAGATTGCTTGCTTGCCTCAGGGCAGTCTTCCATTTCCTTATCTTTTCCTTTCTCTCCTCATCTGCATTCTTCTCATGATGGGAAAATGCTTCTCCGTAAATCTCACTTTGGTTCCGCACTTCAGACGGATCTACATGATAGAAAATTGGGATAACTACCATTTGTTCCCTTTCCTCTTTGCATTTCATGATCTTGACAAGCTCTTCCAGACACCATTTGGAATGAGCATAGGTTTTTGAGAAGACAATAATGGCACTCCTTGATTCTTCAATAGCTTTTAAGAGCTCTGGTGCAATCTCTTCTCCCCTTGGAAGCTCTTCATCATCTCTGAAGGTATGAATATTGTTACGAATCAAAGCCGAGTAGAGGTGATCGGTAAAGCTTTTGCGAGTATCTTCACCTCTGAAACTCAAAAACACATCGTAGCTCCACTGAGAGCGAGAAGTGAAAGAAGAAGAGGATCTCTGGATGCTAGGGGAGGCCATGGTTGAACAGAAATTGGAGGAAAAATAAGGTTCTTCGGGTGTTGAGTGACTTAATTCCCCTAGCCTTATGTGAAGTTCGGATGTTGGTGGTGGGATGTGCTCTTTCTTTCTCAATTATTTCTCCTTAGCTGTATCCCTCTAGCTTTGAATGATGGTGTGGTTCACATGGTCAAGACCGTGCTTCAATAATTTCCCTTCACTCTCTTCTTTTTCATTTTCATGTCACTTTTCACTTTTTGGCAGTCAACAATGGCCGGCACTCTTCTCTCTGCAATTTCCAATTAATTTCTAAAATGTAAAAAATAAAAAATGATCAAATCCATGTGGTCTTTACTTAGGTCATAAGATCGTGTGAACACACATTAAATTAAAGTTATTCAATTAATTTTTGTCTTTTCCATAATTAGCAATATTACGGTAGAAAATAGAGGTTGATTAAGTTGATATGTCAAGTAAAGCTAACAACTTTGGTATTATAAGCTTGATTTTTGTAGATAGAAAAATATAATGAGTCATATGACAAAAAGTAAAGAAAATTTTGATCTTGAAGAGTAGAAAGAAGCACAAAACCTTCATGAAATTTTAGGGAAGAAAGACCATGCTCAAAACTCAAAACTCGACATTTAAATTCTCACAACCTTTTCACATTTTGCAGTTGGCTTTATTATTAATAGAAGCACATAAATAAATATTGTAATTAAATTCCTCTAATTTATAGGTCATAATGGTATATATAGGTCATCATAGTAAAAAGAATAGACAAAACCAATCACCTTAAAATTCAAAAGTACCTTTATCATAAAAGTCATTGAGCGCATAATGATAATAATAGTGGATATGGAAAGAATAAACAACCCTAAATTTCAAAAGAACGTCTATTTCTTGACAATTGTATCCCCAATAGCCTTATCTTTTTTTACTTTATATCTTTTTATTATTATTATTATCGTGAGGATGGTTAAAGATGATTAATAGGAAGAAATAAAGAGTTCCAAAAAATAAACTTTTATTGACTAATCTAGGTAACCCCTTTCATGGCTTTTAATTGTATCTACTTTGTCAAAAATTTTAGTCCTTCCTCCTTGTCTTCCTCTTGTCATTCCTAAGTTCCAACTCTTTTTTTTTTTTTAAATAATAATATTAGTTTTATGTTTTAATAAAATAGGTTGCAAATTTGAAGAAAACATATTCTTGTATATTTATTAACTATAGCCCTTTCTTCACGAGGGTTAACGTTATTTACATTCTCAAACTAATCAAGTTTACATCCGTAATCTTTGATGAGTTTGAGTTTTCCTTTACTAATAAAACTTCTACCATATCTTTCTTGTAGGAAGAAAGTCAAATGACCATATTTTGAGACTTATATGAATGGTCTCAACCATCCAATCCAAATACCTACTCAACCCACAACTTCACTCCCACCAAACAACCTTTCAACTATTAACACTATACTAAGATCTCTTATCTTTGCTATTCAAACTATCATAATAGTGTAAATCCTCTATTTTATCTTTTTAACACATTCCATTTAAATTTATCTTCTTACATCCTTTAACACCTTATTGTGCATTTATGGTTATTTTTTAAACTGCTTTTTAGCTCTCGTTGGTAGTTCATTGTGATTACGTCGATTATTAGTTTTTTTTATTTTATTTTATGCAAGAGACATTTTTGAAGGATTAGGTGCATCCCAGTCTTGATTTTAGTGATTTTTAAATCTTAGTTTAGGACTTTATTTTTTATTGATTTATAACATATTTAGGTTTCTTTAGAATTTTAAAACTTTAATTTTATAAAATAGATTCTAGTTTTGAATTAATTAATAATTGATTTTATTCTCCTTTAAAATGTAGAATATGATAAAAGGCCGATAACAAATTCAAACAAATCTTTATCCAGATGAGAATTTATGTCATCCAATCATTTTATTAAAAATCACCTAATAAATTATAAAAATAAAGATATTAATCACATTTAAATATGTTTTTTTTAAATTGACAAATTATGATGAAATTATAATCTTTTCAATATTTTATTAATTATTAATTAAAACATCACTATAATTATTCAATCCACGGAATATAAAATGAGTTATTTTCAGTAATAATAATAATAATGATAATAGTGATAATAATAACTAATCATATTTGATTTACATTTCATCAATTATATATGAAAACAAAGTTTTATGTTTATCATAACCTATGTTTTAAAACAAAATAATAAAAGTTATATTTCCCTTTAAATGTATTTACCATGGTTTTAAAAACCGGACCGGACCGGCCGGTCCGATCGGTTGGACCGTCGACCGGTTGGACCGTCGACCGGTCACGGTTCCGGTTCGGTCCAGTCACTAGACCGGAAGAAGACCAAACCGGGATTGGACCGCCTGAACCGGCGGTCCAACCGGTGAACCGGACGAACCGGCCGGTTCCGAGGGAACCAGCCGGTTCAATGAATTTAATTTTTTTTTTTTTAAAGCATTAAACGACGTCGTTTTTTGGTGATTATATAAGCAAAATTTAACCCAGCAGCCTCCAACCCTTCCTCCTCAGCCCGCCGTCATCTGCGACACCCACAACAAGAAGAGTTCCCCGGCAGCCGCGACGCCCACGGCAACCGCGACGGCAGCCGCGACCCCCACAGTAGCCCCGCTGCAGCTCACGACGTCGACAGGGCCACAGCAGCACCGCCGGAGCCTCGCGACGCCCACGGCAACCACAACGG
>JAAKHE010000597.1:223984-251247 GCA_011039315.1 Vitis labrusca
AAAAAAAATTAAAAATCAAACAATATAAAATATTGAAAGTGATTGAATAAAAAAGAAAAAGTTTACAACTCAAATAAGATCAATCTAGAAAATACATTACATATTAAAATATACGCATAAAATGCATTTCATACTGTTAGATGGTAAAAGTCCAAGTAAAAAATCGTAGGTTGATGACCTGAATTGCATAGGTTGCTTTCAGACCATTGGGACTTGTTAGGGTTCAAAGTCAAAAATAGGACTAATAATATTTAGTAATATCATCTCAAGCCTATTCCAAAATATGGCAACATGGTAAAATTAAAAATTAACATAATGCTTAATAATTAAAAAAAAAAAAAAAAACCACTGCCCAGATTGGCATAGTTAACTAAATGAAAACCCGATTTCTTATATTTCGAATGAACCAAAAAGGATACAGTAGGAAACAACTATGGAACCAATATGTAAGAGGATAAAAAACAACAATTTTGATTGAAACTAATCCTTGAAATAATCAATGGCTAAGTACATCAGGTTGTGTTTATAAAGTCCTAGTTCATAAGCACTAAATTCTAATGCTAACACTCTCCAAGTGCTTTCAGCCTGCTGCTTCAATGCAAGTACTCCATATGCGCGCTTGATAGTAACTTGCGCTTGATAATAACTTCTCATGTCCTATATATTTATACCCGATCAAGGACTGCCATTTTATTAGATTGTTGAGTAATGACGCTGCTTGTTGAAGGATTTTGAGACAGAACAATCTCATACCCATCATCATATGACTGCATCCCCTCGGCCATGAGTTGCCAAACCAAGCCTCCACCGATTCCTCCACTTCTTGCAAAGTTGTAGATGTTGGTATAAACAGCATTCAAAAATGAATCCCTTGCACTTAGACTATATCCCGGGTCTTTGCTTGATTTCCCAAATTCAGAAAAAACCATTGGCTTATTTATTATTGTCTCTGAGTCTGTCAAATGGCTCGTCATCCATCTTAGCATGAAAGCCATCTGTGAGCTGTCATCCTTCCCAGACAGCCTATTGGAAATCAGGCATACAAGATGTTAACTTCAACATGCATGTTCTTAATAAACTTATAATTATAATTGTTAGCGAGAAGTAATTAGAATGTATTACTCACCAAATATCAGGATATGCATGTATGGTTGAGAAATCAATCTCCTTAATAAGATGATTGCTAATAAAATCTGTGCCAACTTGGTAACCAGGGTTTATTGCCTTCTTTTCTGGCATTGAATCTCCATAGAATCCTTCCATGCCTACTGTCAACAAGTGATTGCTGTCAATGGATTTTACAAAGCTTGCCATTTCTTGAATCCATCCCTGTCATATTGAAAATTGTGATTAGTTTAAGGAAGCACTTCTCGACAATTATAAACATGTGCACCAAAGGCTACCAACTAATGTTATGGGGTGTGTCAAGGCTCACATTTAGGGTTTTTCCAGAGTAATCAACTTGGCAGCGTGGCTCGTTTATCAGTTCCCATGCCATGATTGTGGGTCATCTTTGTAAGCAACTCTGGTGATTGTATTGATCCTTGTTAGCACTCTCTGCAAGAAATTAAGCCAAAATTAGTATCAGGAATCAAGTCATTAGGAAAAACAATGCCTGCCAGAGTCTTCAGCAAATCTAAGTTAGGTATTTATAATTTGTACCTTAACGTGGTTCTTATAGTAGCCTTTCACGACTTCATTAGCGTAAAAATCATCATCACTGTTCACTGGAGCACCAGCATTTCTAGCCCAATTCACGTACTGAGGCCTTCCTCCAAAGTCTTTGTAGTTGTTGCTCAAACTCAAAATCAAGCGGACTCCATTCTTTTTTGCTTCCGAGATCACAAAGTCAAGTCCCTGAATATTTGTTGTCATATTTAAGTATCAAAAGAGTTAGTAACTTAAATCTATACATAAATGGCCAAAAAAAATTTAAAAAAGGATTTCTGGAGATGTTGGAACCTGAAAGACACGCTCATCATAAACTCCAGGAGATATTTGAAGAGCTTGGGTGCCTCCATCGTTGAATGCCCATGTCCTACAGACACTCAGCCGTGCAGCTGCAGCCTGGCTAAAAACATCCGACACTTTACTCCTTTGGCTTGGATCTGCAGCCACGTTCATCATCCAGTATGAGTTAAACCCGTTGAAGAAGAAAGGGGAACCATTGAGGATGAATTGAGTATTTCGAGTTTGAACAAATCCCGAAGATTGAAGAAGTACTCTAGCTTCACAAGCTAGGGCAATGAGTAGGGAAAGCACTGAAAAGGAGATGATTCTACTGAAGTAGGCCATTGTAGTAACTGGGTTTTGTTTTAGGAATTCTTGTTGGTCTAGATATGAAGCACTTGTGTTGAGTTTGCTGCTTATTTATAGCAAAAAAATGGAGAGAGGAATTTGATAATTTAGGAAAGCTTTTAGCAGAGGAGAGGCTGCGTCATATTCCATGTGAAATCATGAGGAAAATTGAGAGGTGTAATCAGTAGAGAGAGATTGTGAAGAATGAAAAATTAGAGGAAGAAGATATCGTAGTTGAAAGTGTTGGTTAAAAGTTAGTTGAAGAGAACATGGAATTGTTAAGGCAGTTATAATTAAAGATTTAACCGAAATTCCTTAAGATGAGGCTCAAAATTTGTTGTTAAATATGGCAAATATGCTGCTGATGGTTTCAATCCATGTGGGCTGTTAATGACAAAGCCATCTGTAGCCTACCAAGAAATTAAAAAAACTGTGCCCCCTGGATAACCTCATATTCCCTTCAGAAGTTGTTACTTTATCTATCTCACATGGTGTGAGGCCAACCTACCTTCACAATGATGAATCAACACATGGAAAGTGTCACATGACTAGAACATGGACTGAATTTGGGCATATGATAAAATAAATATAATATCTTAATATGTACTTTGCAATGGGCTAATATATATATATACTAGATATCATTTTTAATATCTTCACCTAATTATTTGTTCCTATATAATTCTTTTTTTTTTTTTAAAAATAATCACTATTCAACAATCCAGATTTATGTATTAGAAAGCTTTAGTTCAAAACTCATGTGACCATAATGAGATGGCTGAAGTACCATTTTCAAATCTTTTTCAGGGAATGTGGGAGTTATTCGAGGGCCATTTTTAAATCTTGAGAGGCTGCAGACAGCCATGTCATCAACGGCCCACACATGTTTCCTATGTTTAGTAAGATATTTTGACCCACATCTCATCTCTCATCTCTCATCTCTCTCTCTCTCTCTCTCTCTCTCTCTCTCTCTCTCTCTCTATGTATGTATGTATATACTAAAATTATTTGTTGTGGAAGTGCAACTTTTTGGGGGAAAGGGGGAGTTATTCTACCGCCATTTTTAAATCTTAAGGGGCTGCAAATAGCCATGTCATCAACGGCCCACATGTATTGCAACCGTCAGCTGCATGTTTCCTATATTTAGTAACATATTTTTATCCTTATCTTAATGAAATTGCTATTGAATCTTTAATCACTGATGCCTCAACAATTCCATGTTCTCTTCAACTAAAACTAACCAACACCTTCAACTGCCCTATCTTCTTCCTGTTTTCCTTCATTGTTCACAATCTCTCTCTACTGATTACACCTCCCAATTTTCGTCACCATTTCACGTGTAAAAGCTTTCCTAAATTAGCAAACTTCTCTTTTCATTCTCTATCTATAAATAAACAGAGAACTCAACGCAAGTTCCTCATGCGATCTAAACCAACAAGAATTCCTGAAACAAGCCCACTTAGTGTAATGGCATACTTCTTGTAGCCCTCGTTTGTAAAGCTAGAGTGCTTCTTCGATATTCAGGATTTCTTCAAACTCAAAAATACTCAATTCATCCTGGACTGTTCCCCTTTCTTCTTCAATGGATTTAACCCTTACTGGATGATGAACGTAGCAGCAGACCCAAGCCAAAGGAATAAAATATCTGTTGTGTTTCAGTAAACTGCAGCTGAATTTTTGGAAAATTTTGTGAGCACTATATTTTTGGAAAGCAAACAAGAGTAGTGATATTTGAGACTGCAATATTCCACTGTACTGAAGGTATCTTAGATTATTTCCATGCAGATGATTTGGGATCAGCCTGAGTAGCATCTTTAGAAGGTATGCACTATTTTGTTTCTTTTGTTGATGACTTCTGTAGAAGGGTTTGGCTGTATGTAATGTAAAAGGGTTGGGGTGTATGCCATGAAAACTAAGAATGAAGCTTTGGGAGTGTTTTTTAAATAGAACGAGATGATTGAAAGTCAGACTAGTTGGAAGATCAACTATCTAAGATTAGAAAATGGAGGTGAATAAAAAAAGTGATCCATTTCTCCATGTCAAAATGAGAGCATTGTTCAACATTTCACAATTATGACATCGTTGGAAAAGAGTACTCGATATATGTTGCCAAATGATGGAAAAGAGTACCCGATATAATTAAAGGTAGAACTCTTATTAAGGTACGGTCTAAAAAACCTGCAAATGATTATGATTCCTTATTAAGTTTTTGGTTGTCTTTTTTTATGTGAAGGAATCTAAATTAAATTTGAAAGCCAAGAGATCATTATTCATGGAGCTCTGTATAGGTGTGAAAAGATATTATCTTTGGTGCCCATAAATCTAAATTAACTTTTGATAAATCTTCTCTATTGTAACAATTGTTGATACCTCGCGCTCCTGGTGTTTCACGTAGTTGCCAAATGGATGGATGCGCGACCTCAACCAAAATAGGTTCTTGATTCAGTCGTTATACCTACAAAAAGGGCATCCGGACGGGGTGTCCGGATGCACCCTCCGATGGTTTTGTTAGCCATGGTTTGGGAGAGGGACAAATCAGTTGACCTTTTACTAGGTATAACAAGCTTACTTCCTCTGTGTGAAGGTTGATATATATAGTTCCAGGAGCATTGTTCCTCTCATTAATGGTGGGGAGATATTTTATGTTTGTCATGATGACATTAGGTGGCAGCATGACCATCATCACCCTACGGGCGGCTGACAGGGATCGTGACAGGTGATGCGGCTGTCAGAGATCGTGGGAAGTGATCATGTGGAATGATCGTAGGAAATGACTTGTTGTCACTTCATCCTGTCCTCTCATCCTACAGGTGGCGGAATGTGGGCCATGACAGGCTGTTGTGGTAACGTGTGAGACTTGCTTACTTCAGTCAATAATCCGGACCATTGTATCCGGATGGCATATGTTGATCATCCGGATGTATTGTGTAAGCCGTCCGGATGATACGTTTATAAATGTCGTTTGATCTTCCTTGAGGTAGTCCGGAAAAGCGTGCCATGTGTGCTTTATAGGAAGATCCGGATGAGGGTGACTCGGATGACAATTAGTGCCATGTGTCACTGTAAGATGCGTGCCACGTGTCACTGCAAAATGCGTGCCACGTGTTCTCGGAGGGAGGGGTCCCTATAATGCCCCCATTTTTAACTTGCCTATTTTGCCTGAGCAAAAAGGGTGGTTAAAAAATAATTGGTTTTTTTGAAACCGAAGTCGACTTTTTGTCTGGTTGGGCCACTGATTCGTGCCCAATTGGTGTCTCAGCTGATTCGTGTCCAGCTGGTGCTCCTTGATTGAGGGATTAATCAACAAAATTTGTAACCTATAACACCATATACTAGGGTAGCAAAGAAAAAGCTACTATAGTATAGTGGCTCTAGGATCGTCCACTAGGAAAGATTAACAAGCTATCAATGATACCAATTCCAAGTGAATTGGTTTTGTTTCATTTCATGGTTAGCTTAAGAAGTAAAACACAAACTTTGATTGGTAAAGGTTTAGACTTAAACTAACTAACATAACAGAAGTTTGGAATAATTTAGGAAGAAAAGCATTCCTTTGAGATTTAGGTTCACTGGGGTGGTTCCTCATGCAAAAGACACGGCTCTGGTCAGATGGTTCATTTCCTCGCGTTAGAGATTCAACATATAGTCAATTCTCTAATTGGTGATGTACAGAGACTCCTTCAATTAGATTTCACTTTAATTCTCTCAATGATGCAACTTGCAATGGTTTAAGCCTCTCACTAAGCCTTAACCATTCAAGGTGATCTTTAACCTTGGATTACCCGTCAAAAGCTCGCAAGAGATAACTAATGGATGTCTCCTAGGAGTCTAAAAGCTTACCAAGTGTTGACTATTCTAAAAAATCCTACCTTGAAGTCACCTCCCAGAGGCTCGCAAGGGGTAAACTAGTGCATTTCCATGGTTGGAAATCACTTGCCTTACCAAGTGTTGGCCCAGGTGACTTTAAAGTGTTTTAAGTTAACTAAAAACATAAAAATCACTAAAGGATTTCACTTTCTCTTCATTAATAGCTAAAACCACAGAGCTTTGCATTCTTGCACTTGGAACCTTCCTCGGCAACCTTAGCTCCAAGGAATTAGAGGTTTAGTTACTCATTTTCTAGGGAAAACTCCTCAGAGAGTTCATAACTTAGTAAGAAAATGAAAATACAAAGTGAGAAGGTAAGGCAGTAGAAAGAAAATAAACTTTACTTGCTTACCCAAACTTTTACAGAAGGAACTCTTCTCCGAGAACAGGCTCCCGAGAGGTATATATATGAACATAATATAAAACTAATTATTACATAGATATTTAGTCTTTTTACTAACTTAAAAACTAAGGAATCATGTAATTGGTGGCTTACAAGGAGTATTTTGGGATTTAGACAACAAAAATCTAATGGAAAATATCTCCCAATGTTGGTAGTAAATATCGGGAGGCTTCAGGAACCATTTCGCAGGAGAAAAATGGTGTCTGCGAGATTTCGCAGACACTCAAGAGGGCTGCGAAATAATTTCGCAACACCAAGCTATCTTCACAGGGCTGCGAAGTTGGCTTCCACCTTGAGGTTCCCAGCTTCCTTCTCGCGGCATAAATCGGGCATCGTCAGAAGGAGAAACATCACACTGTTCAAAAAGGCTGCGAAATCACTTCGCAACAAAAGGGTGATTTCGCAACACTTTGCAAAATGCTTCCTTCAGCTCGGAGTGATTGGCTTGTAATGGCTACAACTTCTTCGTTTCAACTCCGAATTGCACACCGTTTGAAGCATTGGATTGTTGACTTCCTGAGCTTTGAAATGATATATAGCATGCATCATTTGGACATCAGAAAGTGCTCCAAAAGTGGCTGCTACGACTGTCATCAAGAATATGCTTTATGGCAGATTCTTTTTGCTTTTTCTCCTTGCAATCCGGATTTACTCTTGGCAAATGACTTCTCAACTTTGCCCAAGATTCCTCAAAGCTCTCCTCAGACTTGACTTGCTTTGGTGATCAAAATACTAACAAAAACACCAAAACTTACACAAAGTGATCAAAATTGCTTTAAAGGATCCTTAACATGCCAATTGAGTTAAAAGACCTAAACTACTACTCAAAAGTGTTTAAAAGGATTAATTATAGATCAAATAGCACTTTTTGAGTAGTAATCAGCCACGTGGCGAGTGGGGGTGCGGGAGCCAAAAAGGCTTTTATGATGAGCCGCCGACTCTGGGTATTCCCAGGCAGCATGTCGTTTCAATGATGGCGTTGTTGGGCGTTTGGCTTTCCGAAGGGCTGTCCCCTTATAAATAGCATACTGTGCCCACTGTTACTTTTTTCCTACTGCGTTTTTTCTGAGATTGCTTCTTCTTCCTTTTGTGCTCTTCTTTACTTTTTCTGAGTGAAAAAACCTTAGAGTTTTTCCTGCTGGTGCTTTTATGTCGCAACAACAACCTTTCTTCTCCACATTTCCATTTGGTACGTGCATTTTTGTTCTTGTTTTCCCTTTGTTGCGCTTGTTTGTTCATTAGCTTGGTTTCTGACTTGCTTTGGGCAAATCGCTTGCGACTGTGTGTTGAATGTTTGGGATTTGTTGGTTTTCTGGGTTTTTTTCGAGGGTATTCTTGACTGTTTTGGTTTAGGGTTTGTGAGTTTTCTGGATCGCTTGTGTTTAACCGTTGCGCTTCTTGTATGTAGGTTTTTGATTCAGCTTTGGGCTAAGAAATGTCTTCAAAGAAGAAAACTGTTTCATCTACTCGGGTCGGCGATGCTCATGAAAAAGCGACGGACAAACTGGATGTGAAGGAATTCCAGGACCGGTTCTGCATTCCAAATGGCGTGATTGTGGAATTGCTGAATGATGAGGAGGTGTTTGTGCCGACTGAGAAGGCTGAAAAAGATACTATCATCTTCTCAAAGGAACAATTCAACGCGGGGCTCCGGTTCCCTCTGCCGGCGTTGTTCAAGGAATTCCTCCATTTCACCCAGATTCCACCCGCCTTCATTCATCCCAACATCGTCCGGGTGCTGATGAGATGCAGCATCATAAACATGCTGTACAACCTCGACCTCACGCTGCTGGAGGTGTTTTTTGTCTATTCTCTGAAGAAGGTAAAAAAATGACATCTTCAGCATGTCCGCTCACTTGCCCTCCCTTCAATTGGTGACGGAGCTGCCGGACTCGACGAAGGGAGGTGCGAAGGGACACGTGGTGGTCCGGGGTGCATGGGCGGGGTCGAAGCATCCGGCGAGGCCCTTATCTCCAAACTACTCCTTAGTGATTCCGGGTAAGTTTGCTTTGCGACTTTTGTCCGGCTTTTACTTTGTTGTCTTTTTGTTGATTTTTCCGGACGGTATTCTCATCTTTTGTTGCTGTCAATGCAGGTCCGGAAAAGAGGGGCCACATCGTGGACTGGGTGGAAAAGACGTCTTTTGCCTGTCTCAATAAGTTATTTGAGATAGACGCCAAGGAGAGGCACTACAAGACGCTGCTTTCTATGCGGAATCTAATGGCGGTCGTCCGGAAGTCCCAGGATTATGTCGTCAATATTCTCTCCAGGAAGCTGCCAAAGGAGGTAGTGCCTGGGGAGCATTATACTATGAAGGATCTCCCGATCTACCAGGAGTTTAAAGAGGCTGACGCTGAAAAACGCCGAGCACTCCTGGATGATCGGGAGAAGAGAAAAAATGAAGGAACCCTTCGGAAAGCTCCCGGACAGAAACGCGGCGCAGCCTCTCCTCCAAAGAAAGCTCCAGCGAAAAAAAGGAAGCTGGTGAAGATGGGAAGAGAGTGAAGGAGCCCACTCCTCCCAAGGAATTTGCTCTTCCGCCAATTACTCACGAGGCGGAGGTAATAATAGAGGAGCCAGTGAACCCTGCTCCTCATTCTATCTCAAGCGGACCTGGACACGTCGCGGGGTTGAACCACTCGAGTACCTCCTTGGTAGCGGTTGCCCGTCTGGCTAATTTGGCTGAGGAAGCTGCGTCCATAAACCATCCGGGCTCCCCTAATCCGGATGTCGATGCAGCTGAAGCCGTTTGTGCGACCCCGATGGAAGAAGCAGGGGCAGAAAGCCAGAGTCAGCCCTTTGACGATCCGGACCGTCTGACTCTTGTTCTGGTGAAGGGGCCACCTTCAAAGAGGCCGCGTTCGGCGCGCAATCTAAGGTCCGGATTCATCGGGCGGCTTCAAGATCGTCAGCAAGAGATTGAAGTTAGTTGCTCATCCGCCTACGACGCTCATCCGGAGGGGGGCGAAGTAGAGATGGCAACTGAGACTCCAGCCGTCCCGGTGATGGTCCCGGATGAGGTTGCACCTAGGGAGACCCATTCGGCCGTAAATGTTGAGGCCCCGAATCCGGAACAAGAGTCGCCTTCTGTCGCCTCATCAGGTGGGGATCTTGTTAATGACGCGGCTTGCACATCCGCTAGCCCTTTTAGCTACGCGGAGTTGGAAGATAAGCTGAAACAGATTCCACCCGGTTTGACTACTATCATACCTTCAGCCAAGATGTTCGAGATGGTGGAAACGGTATACTGTTTTTGTGATTCTTGATTCTTTCTCATTCTGATATGTGTTTGTGGTGTGATTTATAACTTTGCTTTTCTCGTTTGTGCGCTTGGATGCAGCTGGTAAGTGGTCTTCGCGGCATGGCTCAACAACACGATTTATTCAGTGACTTGCTGCGAACCATTGATTATATGAAGGCCTTCGCGTCCCGACACAAAAATAGTGAAGATCAGCTGCGCCTGAGACTGGCGGAGGCTGAAGCCAGTTTATCCACCGCTCGGGGGGAGAATGAGGCCCTCCGGGCGGATTTGGCTGAACCAAAGAGCCGAGAGGAATCGATGGAGGCCCGCCTGCATGAGGCAGAGGATGAGATGGCCCGGTTGAGGGGGGAGGTGAGGCAACTCCAGATAGAGGCTTCAATTGAAAAGAAGCAGAAAGAAGATTTGCAGCTGCGCTTAACAGCGCAAAAAGAAGAGCTAGAGTGGGAGTTTGCTGCAGAGAGGGAGGAACTTGAAGCGGACTATAAAAAACAAGTGGATGATACGTTCATCTTCGGCTATCGCTGTTGTATGAAGAAGAATGGCATAAAGCGAGATGTCCCTTCAATTCCTCCGGGTGAAGAGAAGAAACTTCTTGACAAGCCTGCTCCCTGATAGCTTTTCTTTTTGCAATTTTTTCCGTAATCTTCTTTCTGTATTTTTTGTGTTCCGGAGACCTCCTTGTACATACATTTACATATATCAATAAAACACTTCTTTTTTCCATTTGAACTTGTCTTGCTTTTTCATTGATAGTACTGTTTTAAATTGGACACATTCCATGGTCTAAGTAACGGAGTTCCGTCTAACTTTTGTAAATGATAGGCTCCACTTTCACTTGCTTTAAACACTATATAGGGTCCTTCCTAGTTAGCTTGGAACTTCCCTGCGCCTACTTCAGCAGTGTTTTCAAAAACTTTTCTAAGGACTAGTGTACCATTTTTGAAGCTTCTGGGCTTTACTTTGCGATTGTAATGGGCGGATGCTCTTTGTTGATAGTCTGCCATCCGGATGGCTGCGCTCTCCCTCACTTCATCTGCCCAATCCAAATTTCTTTCTAATTCCGTGTTTGCATCGTTCTGCTTTGCCGCGTCAGTCTGGATGGTAGGTAGACCTATTTCAGTAGGAATGACTGCATCCATTCCATATGCGAGGGCGAAAGGAGTGTTTCCTGTTGGTCGTCCGGGTGTGGTTCGATAGGCCCATAGGACGCCGGGTAGCTCCTCCACCCACTTTCCTTTGGCTTGTTCAAGCCTTTTCTTTAAGGCAGTGATTAGGGTCTTGTTTGTGGCTTCTGCTTGCCCATTACTTTGAGGATATCGCGGTGTGGAGTATGAATTCCGGATGTTCAGCTCCGAACAGAAATTCCTGAATGCAATGCTGTCAAATTGTGGACCATTGTCAGCTATGATGGTTTGCGGGATTCCAAAACGGCAAACAATGTTTGTCCATACGAACTTGGTGACATCTTTGTCTTTGATGCTAGCATATGCTTCAGCTTCCACCCATTTACTAAAGTAATCAGTGGCGACAAGGAGGAACTTTTTCTAGGCAGGCGCTGCTGGGAGGGGTCCTACTATATCCATGCCCCACTGCGCAAAAGGCCATGGGCCTGAGACTGACTTCAACGTTGCTGATGGCATATGTGGAATGGGAGCATACCTTTGACATTTATCACACCTTTTGACATATGCTGCCGCGTCTTTCTTCATTGTTGGCCAATAGTATCCTTGCGAATGAGCTCTATGTGCCAGAGATCGTCCTCCCGAATGATTCCCGCATATTCCCTCATGCAACTCAGCTAACACATACTGGGCCTTTGAATGCCCTAGGCACCGAAGGTAAGGTCCTGTGAAGGATCGCTTGTACAGGTGCCCCCCAATCAGGGTGAAACGGGCAGCTTGCACCCGGACTTTGTGTGCCTGTTTGAGATCTCCGGGTAGAGTGTCTATCTGGAGATATTCTGCGATGTCATACGTCCATTCTTACCTGTCCGTTTGGTTTGCCTCAATGGTATTGCAGGTGGAAATTTCTGTGACAGGGGTTGGGTTGCACATGTATAGGCAATAGAATGACTTCTTTGATAGGGAGGGAGGCAGCTATGCCGTCCAAGGCGTCAGCGCGCCTATTGTCAGCTCGCTTGATTTTTTCGATTGTCCATTCGGTGAATTGCTGCAAGGTGTTTCTTACTTTAGCTAAGTATCGCGCCATGCGTGCGTCCTTAGCCTCATATTCCTTCTGGACATGCCTTACCACGAGTTGTGAGTCGCTATAGATCCGGAGTTTGGAGACTGATAGAGCAAGGGCGAGGTCCAATCCGGACAAGATGGCCTCATATTCTGCTTCATTGTTAGAGGCAGAGAATCCCAACCGGATGGCTTGCTCCAAATGCTCCCCAGTTGGGGACTGTAGTAGGAGCCTAACTCTAGAGCCTGATGAGCATGAGGCTCCGTCAACTCGCAGAGTCCACCATTCTTGTTTACTTGATTCGTGGTGTTGGCTGGGTCTTCGGGAATATTCTAGCATGAAGTCAGCCATTACTTGGCCTTTCATGGACAATCTGGGTTGGAATTCGATTCCAAACTCGCTCAATTCAATGGCCCATTGTAGCATTCTCCCGGTTAAATCTAGCTTGTACAGAATGTTGCGAAGGGGCTGGTCAGTTAGTACGATCACTGGATGAGCTTGGAAATAAGGGCGGAGCTTCTAGGCAGCGCTTCGAAGGGCTAAGGCTGTTAACTCCATTTTTGAATATCTGGTTTCTACGTCTGCCAATGCCCTGCTGACGTAGTAGATAGGTTTCTGCTCCTTAGGTGAGGGGCAGCGGAATAGAACGGCGCTGATTGCCCATTTTGATACAGCCAGATACATGTATAATTTCTCTTTTGGGATGAGACTGCTTAGGATGGGTGGGTGCATGAGACAGTGTTTAATTTTTTCAAAAGAGTTTTGACAATTGTTCGTCCATCCGTGTGTTCCAGCCTTTCGTATTGCTACGAAGAAGGGCCGCAACTCATCAGTGAAGCGGGCTATGAAACTCCCTAATGTAACGAGCTTGCCCGTGAGGCGTTGCAACTCCTTCTTGTTCCTGGGGGGAGGTGTTTCCATGACTGCCTTGATTTGGTCTGGGCTCACCTCTATCCCTCTTTGGCTGACCATAAAACCCAGAAATTTGCCAGCACTTACGCCAAAGGCGCATTTGGAAGGATTCAGCTTCATGCCATACTTCCTCAAGAGGTGAAAAACTTATTGTAAATGAAGAACATGCTCCTCTTGGGTTTTGCTTTTAACCACGATATTATCAATATATACCTCTACTGTGTGACCTATCAGAGGTTTGAAGATCTTTGTCATCAGTCTTTGATAAGTGGCGCCAACGTTTTTGAGTCCGAACGGCATGACTTTGTAGCAATAGAGGCCGTGTGGCGTTATGAATGCTGTCTTTTCCTCGTCAGCTGGGGACATGGGAATTTGGTGATATCCGAAGAAGGCATCCAAGAAAGAGAGCATCTCTTGCCCGGCAGTGGAATCCACAATTTGATCTATTCGTGGCAAAGGAAACTGTCTTTTGGACATGCATTATTGAGGTTGGTGTAATCTACGCAAACCCGCCATTTTCCTTCTTTTTTGGGTACCACCACCACATTGGCTAACCAATCCGGATAAGCTACTTCTCTGATGAATCCGGATTCCAGCAATTTGTCAATCTCATTCCGGATGACTTCTTGTCTATCCGGGTGAAAGCGCCTAATTTTCTGTTGGACGGGTCTGACAGTTGAAAAGACGTTAAGCCTGTGAGATGCAATAGAGGGATGAATTCCCTTCATATCAGAATGTGCCCATGCGAAGATGTCATGGTTTTGTCTGAGAATATTTTGCATGCTCTGAGTTTCTTCGGTTGTCATGAGGGAACTGATGTTCGTGAGGTGAGTGTTTTCCTCCGAAATTTGGATTGTTTGTAAGGGATCTGCTGTCGGGGGATCTTTGTCCGCCGGACCCAATAATTGCTATTGGTCATGTGCATGGCTGGGTTCAGGGGGAGATGCATCTTCCTGGTTGGCCCCTGCTTCTCGTGTTATCTGATAGCATTGGCGAGCGGCCAGCTGGCTGCCATACAGGTCAATTTGCCCTTCGTTGGTGAGAAAACTCACCATTTGATGATATATAGAGGGGATGGCTTTCATGTAGTGTAGCCATGCGCGCCACAAGATGATATTGAAGGGTGATAACTCTTGTACCACCGAGAATTGTACGTTGAGAGTGACTGAGCCGACTTGGACCGCCAGTACAATGTCTCCCAAGGACGTAGTTGATGATCCGTTAAATCTGGACAAGATTTGTCCAGGGTTTTCGAGGCCTGCGAGACTGTGTCCCATGTGGCTAACGACCGATGCTTGTATAAGGTCGGCCGAACTGCTTGGGTCAACTAAGATACGCCGCACATCGAAGTCTCCTATTTCCAGGGACAAGATGAGGACGTCGCGATGTGGCTGCAGTGTCCGGGTGGGATCTACTGGTGGGAAAATGATTGTCCCATCTATGGGGCGAGGGTCCCCTCCAGTTAGCCCAAGCCGGATGGAATTGATGCGTTCGCGTATTGATGCGGCCCGCAACAATTTTTGCCTCTTTCGCCTAGAGTCGTACTCCTCGTCAGATGGACCTCTGTTAATATAGTTTATAACGGCCTTGGGGGCGGCTGGGGCCCTGGGGGCTCTAGGATTGTGATGTTGAGAAGTGACTTTTCCTTCAGTATCTGAGCGGAGATATTGCTTTAGATGTCCTGCCTTGATGAGCTTCTCGACCAGATACTAGAGGCTCCTGCATGTTTCTGTCGTGTGACCGTGTTCCTTGTGGAAGACACATCTCTTGCTATGATCCCTTGTGGATGGGTCTGTTCCTTGGGGTCTTGGCCACCTGAAGTCAGACAAACCTTGGATCATAGGGAGAAGTTTTTCATATGATATGGAAAGAGGCGTGGGGGGCGGCCTATCCGGGAGACTCGGTCCCTCCTGCCTCCGATCGGACGACCTTGGCCGATCCGGAGGTTTAGCATTTCTCTCCGCGTCACCTCTAGATGGTCGTCCGACAACCAAAACTTGTTGGGTGGCTGCACGCACGTCATCTTCGAGCATCGAATATTTGTTGGCTCGTCTGAATAAGTCATCCATCGTTGTAGGAGGCTTTTTAGCCAGTGATTCGAAAAATGGAGTGTCTGGACAGATGCTTCGCTTGAAGATCTGTAGGACAACATCCATATTGCAAGCCTCTACTTGAAGTACGGCTTGGCCAAACCGCTTCACAAATTCCCTCAAGGATTCGTTATCTTGCATTTTTATGTTCTGCAGGGTGCTGATATTTTGCTTGTGTCGAGCGGAGCACAAGTATTGTCCCACGAAAGCTTCGAACAGGTCCCTGAAATTGCCAACAGAGTTGGGAGGTAGGTGATGAAACCATGAGAGGGCCTGTCCTTGTAGGCTGGCGGGAAATACTTTGCATAGTAGTGCATCGTTGCCAATATCAAGTGTCATGAGCTGTCGATAATGCATGATGTGATCGAAGGGATCGCTAGTCCCATCGTATGTGGAAAATTTTGGCACGAGGAATCCCCTTGGGGGCTCGTAATGGATGATATGAGAGCAGAAGGGCGTGGAGAGCATGTCATCCAGCCTTCTGCTGATGGAGCTAATGGGTGGCTCATTTGGGAGGTTTCCCCCAGCCTGCTGTACCGCTGGGTGCGAATGAACTTTCCGCATCACGGGGGTGACTATGGGGTCACGATGCGGGTGTACGTTCTGCACCATGGGGGTGGCCATGGGGTCAGGGCGTGGTGCCCAGGTTGTGGCTACTGGTGGCCTTGACCTTCCAGGCTCTTGTGGGCCTAGTCTTGTGCGCATTGAATTTGACAACTGAGGTCTTCTATCGAGTTGTCTTTTTGCTGAAAAGTGAGTAGAGTCTGAGCTTTCCTCACGGGGAGCTCAAGGCATAGGCGTGTGTGGCTCATGAGGCCTCACGTTGCATGCTCCTGGGATGGCTCCTGTGGTCCCAGGATATATTGATTCTGGTTCTTGTTGAGGCCTCGAGTTTGCTACTTGGCCTCTTGAACGCTGACGTCGAGGAGGCCCTGATGTTGAAGCCTGGATGCGTAATACAATGTTTTCTTCTCTCAATCTTTCTGTCTCCTAGAGGAGAGCTTTCAGTTGTCGTTCGCTTGCCAACTGTCTTTTTTCGATGGTCTGACGCCATTCAAAATCATCTTCCTCTCTCCTACCAGATGAACGACTTCGGGAAGGTGTGGCCATCTTTGCTAGTGACTGAATGAAAAAGTTTTCCCACAGACGGCGCCAATGTTGATACCTCGCGCTCCTGGTGTTTCACGTAGTTGCCAAATGGATGGATGTGCGACCTCAACCAAAATAGGTTCTTGATTCAGTCGTTATACCTGCAAAAAGGACATCCGGACGGGGTGTCCGGATGCACCCTCCGATGGTTTTGTTAGCCATGGTTTGGGAGAGGGACAAATCAGTTGGCCTTTTACTAGGTATAGCAAGCTTACTTCCTCTTTGTGTGAAGGTTGATATATATAGTTCTAGGAGCATTGTTCCTGTCATTAATGGTGGGGAGATATTTTATGTTTGTCATGATGACATTAGGTGGCAGCATGGCCATCATCACCCTACGGGCGGCTGACAGGGATCGTGGCAGGTGATGCGGCTGTCAGAGATCGTGGGAAGTGATCATGTGGAATGATCGTAGGAAGTGACTTGTTGTCACTTCATCCTGTCCTCTCACCCTGCAGGTGGCGGAACGTGGGCCATGACAGGCTGTTGTGGTAACGTGTGAGACTTGCTTACTTCAGTCAATAATCCGGACCATTGTATCCGGATGGCATATGTTGATCATCCGGATGTATTGTGTAAGCCGTCCGGATGATACGTTTATAAATGTCGTTTGATCTTCCTTGAGGTAATCCGGAAAAGCATGTCATGTGTGCTTTATAGGAAGATCCGGATGAGGGTGACTCGGATGACAATTAGTGTCATGTGTCACTGTAAGATGCATGCCACGTGTCACTGCAAGATGCGTGCCACATGTTCTTGGAGGGAGGGGTCCCTACAACAATCATGTGAAGAAAAATTGTTCTCAAGAAGAGAAGACTATGGTACTTCAAAACATGTGGAGTTCTGAAAACATCAATTGACCTAGAAAATGTCAATGAGACGACTAGTAAGTAACCTTGAAATGTCAAATAAAGATATCATACATGAAGAAGATACTGCAACTCAAGTACTTCCACAATAGCAAGATTCAACTATAGTTACTAGACCAAGAAGAGATATTCAAATGCTTACTTGATTTGTTGATATGATAGTATATGTATTTCCAATAATAGATGAGGATGTACTTCTTCTTACAAAGAGGCAGTGAAAAAATAAATTTAGTAAACATTGGAGGCATGCAACGGAAGTAGAAAATGTAGTCCCTTCAAAAGAATGAGACGTGGGAGTTATCTCAACTACACAAGGGTAAGAAAAAAATTGGAAGCAAATGTGTATATACAAAAATAAGACAATTTCTAGGCTAAGGGTTGTCCTCAAGAAGAAGGCATTGACTATGATGACGTATTTTCTCCAATGGTAAAGTATTCCTCTATCCAAATTTTGTTAGTCTTGGTTGTATTGTTGGACCTTGAACAAGTTCAGCTTGATATAAAAACAACATTTTAAAATGGTCATGAGAAAGGAGAGATTCATATGAATAAGCCGGATGGTTTTAAGGTTGTCTGAAATGCAAATTGAGAAATTCGCTATATGGATTAAGCAACTCCAATCCAAGCTAGACAATAGTACACAAAAAATCAATTTGATCATAGTGTATGTTTTCGCAATCTATATGATGGATCTTTCATATACTTGCTCCTATATAATGATAATATATTGGTAGCATCCAACGAAAAATGGAAATTGAAATACTGAAAACTCAGTTAAGTCAACAAAATGGAATAAAAGAAAAAGAAAGATTCTTGGCACAGAAATATGCAAAGATAGAGTCAAAGGCTAGGGTAGTTTGACACAAGCAATATTTGAATAAACAAGCACGTACAAAGTGGCATGACTAAGTAATCCAAACATGTAAGTACCCACTTGCTTCTCATTTCAAGCTTGGTGGCATAAATGCAAAACATGAGTACCTATCGCAAGTTCCTTGTTCTAAAGCAGTAAATAGCTTGATGTATGTTATCATGTGTATGAGGCCTGATATTTCACAAGTTGTTAGTTTGGTTAGCAGGTATCTGGATGATCTTGGTGAAGGACATTGGCGAGCTATGAAATGGATTTTACAATATGTACATTCTGCACACTTTAGATGTTGGCTTGGTTTTTTAGTAGGATGATGGTATAGGTAAATGTACTGTTAGTTATGTCAATTCTGATTATACAACTGACTTAAAATAAATGTCAATTAATTATAGGTCATGTATTTACTTTTGCTACAGACTTGCAAGTTGGAAGTCTACTCTATAATCTTATAGTTGCCTTGTCAAATAGAGGCAGAGTATATGGTATTCTCTGAGGTTGTTAAGAAGGTGATTTGGTTACATGGACTGCTTTAGAACTTTGAAGTTGTTCAAAAACGTATTAGTGTGTATTTTGGTAGCCAAAGTGTTATCACTTAGTTAAAAATCAAGCTTATCACATACATTTGAAGCATATCAATGTTCAATTTGACTTTTTAGTGAAATTATTGAAGGAAATATTTACATCCAAAAAACTGAAACTGCAAATAATCCGGCAGATATCTTTATTACGGTGGTACTAACATTCTAGTTCAAGCATTGTTGAACTTGATTTAAACCTTGGAGTTTGAATGCCTTTCGGGTGTACGGGCATCTAAAGGTTCATTTGGAGGAGATGATAATTAGTTCACTTGTGAAGAAGAATTTTGGTAGTTGGTAGTAGAGGACTAATTTGCCAAGGTGGAGATTGGTCAGTTTTTGACTTAATTAGTGTTTGTTATTTTTTTGGAATCCTTGTCCCACATGATTATAAATTGGTTTTGCTAGGGTTTCAGGGCCTATAAATAAGTCTAAGTCCGCGCCACTGGCTTATGAATTGGTTTTGCAGGGGAAACACACCAAATACTTTGCTCCTTTGGCTTGGGTCTGCTGCAATGTTCATCATCCAGTGAGTTAAACCCATTGAAGAAAAAGTGGGAGCCATTGAAGACAAAATTTAATATTTCGAGTTTGAACAAATCCTGAAGACTGAAGAACCCTAGCAACACCGGCTAGGGCTACAAGATGAAAAAGCGCCAAAAAGAAGCGGATTCTACTGAAGCATGTCATCGTGCCTAATTACAAGGTTGGCTGATGAACATTAATTGTAAATATAAGATAAGGCTCAGAATATGTTATTAAATATAGGATGGCCTTTTGATGACAAAGCTATTCTCAGACTCCCAGAAATTGATGGAAAAGCTATGAAATGCAATGACTAGTGCAAGTTTGATCCAAAAATACACATTTATAGACAGACATTCCGATAGGGTCCAATGGAGTGTGTGGGCATAGGAATGGATTAATGGAGCCATGAAAGCTGTAATCAGTCTATGAGATACAAATGGAGGGTTATCACCAAAAATAAGCATGCATGCCTTGATAATAGTGGTTATTACTTAATTTGGTATCAATACCTAGCCTGTTACTAAAAATGGATAGAGAAGAAGAAAAAAATATTATAATATGTCTTTAATTTGGTCAGTATATCTTTACACTGTTAAAGAAGAGAATTAAGATTTAAAACTTCTCTTCTGAAGTTGAGTTACGTACAGCATTTGCAGTTTGAGTTTAGAACAACAGATATCAAAACTAAAAATCTTTTCTCTTATGCAATAACAACCACTTTTTCTTAAGATGCTTATGAATTAAAATTTACAAGTGCATCAAGGGGCAGTAGTTCTGTAAATTGATTCCTTTGATGACAGTAAACCATTGGCCAGATTGACGTTGTTAACAAAATTAAAACCCAATTTCTTATATTTGAAAATGAATCAGATAGGACAAAGTATGAGGATCAAAAACAAAAATAAATATTACAATAATATTTATTACTTCTCCACATGACCTCATCAGTTGCATATTGCTTCTCCACCTAATAATAATAATAATAAAAACAAAAAAAACATAGTTTGATTGAAATGAATCCTTCAATAATCAATGGTGAAGTACATCTGGTTGTGTTTATAAGGTCCTAGTTCATAAGCACTAAATTCTAATGCTAATACTCTCTTCAAGTGCTTTCACCCTGCTGCTTCAATACCATTACTCTATATCTGAGCTTCATAATAACTTTTCATATCCTATATATTTAGACGTGGTCAAGGGCTATCATTTTATTAGATTGTTGAGTAATGATGCCGCTTGTTGAAGGATTTTGAGACAAAACAATATCATATCCATCATCATACGACTGCATCCCCTCGACCATGAGTTGCCAAACCAAGCCTCCACCAATTCCTCCACTTCTTGCAAAGTTGTAGATGTTGGTATAAACGGCATTCAAGAATGTATCCCTTGCACTGATACTATATCCCTGGTCTTTGCTCGATTTTCCAAATTCAGAAAAAACCATTGGCTTCTTTATTATTGTCTCCGAGTCTGTCAAATGGCTCGTCATCCATCTTTGCATGAAAGCCATCTGTGAGCTATCATCCTTTCCGGACAGCCTGTTGGAAATTAGGCATGCAAGTTGTTAGCTTCAACATATTCTTAATAAACTTGTAATGATAAATGTTAGAGAGAAGTAATTAGAATGTATTGCTTACCAAATATCAGGATATGCATGTATGGTTGTGAAATCAATCTCCTTAACAAGATGATTGCTGATAAAATCTGTGCCGACTTGGTAACCAGGGTTTATTGCCTTCTTTTCTGGCATTGAATCTCCATAGAATCCTTCCATGCCTACTGTCAACAAGTGGTTGTTGTCAATGGATTTTACATAGCTAGCCATTTCTTGAATCCATCCCTGCCATATTGAAGAATTGTGATTAGTTTAAGGAAGCACTCCTCGATAATTATAAACATGTGCACCAAAGGCTACCAAATAATGTTATGGGTGCGTGTCAAGGCTCACATTTATGGTTTTTCCAGAGTAATCAACTTGGCAACGTGGCTCGTTTATCAGTTCCCATGCCATGATTGTGGGGTCATCTTTGTAAGCAACTCTGGTGATTGTATTGATCCTTGTTAGTACTCTCTGCAAGAAATTAAGCCAAGAATAGTATTAGGAATCAAGTCCTTAGGAAAAATTCGTCAAATCTAACCTGATGTGAGTTCGGAATTTATAATAATTTGTACCTTAACGTGGTTCTTATAGTAGCCTTTGACGACTTCATTAGTGTAAAAATCATCATCACTGTTCACTGGAGCACCAGCATTTCTAGCCCAACTCACGTACTGAGGCCTTCCTCCAAAGTCTTTGTAGTTGTTGCTCAAACTCAAAATCAAGTGGACTCCATTCTTTCTTGCCTCCGAGATCACAAAGTCAAGTCCCTGAATATTTGTTGTCATATTTAAGTATAAAAAAAGTTAGTAAATTAAATTTCTACATAAATGCACAAAAAAAAAAAAAAAAAGATTTCTGGAAAAGCTGGAACCTGAAAGACACGCTCATCATAAACTCCAGGGGATATTTGAAGAGCTTGGCTGCCTCCATCGTTGAATGCCCATGTCCTACAGACACTCAGCCGTGCAGCTGTAGCCTGGCTAAAAACATCCGACACTTTACTCCTTTGGCTTGGATCTGCGGCCACATTCATCATCCAGTATGAGTTGAACCCATTGAAGAAGAAAGGGGAACCATTGAGGATGAATTGAGTATTTCGAGTCTGAACAAATCCCGAAGATTGAAGAAGCACTCTAGCTTCACAAGCTAGGGCAACGAGTAGGAAAAGCACTGAAAAGGAGGTGATTCTACTGAAGCAGGCCATTGTAGTAACTGGGTTTTGTTTTGGGAATTCTTGTTGGTCTGGATATGAAGCACTTGTGTTGAGTTTGCTGCTTATTTATAGCAACAAAATGGGGAGAGAAGTTTGCTAATTTAGGAAAGCTTTAAGCAGAGGAGATGTTGAGTCATATTCCATGTGAAATCATGAGTAAAATTGGGGAGTGTAATTAGTAGAGAGAGATTTTGAAGAATGAAAAATTAGAGGAAGAAGATATGGTAGTTGAAAGAGTTGGTTAAAAGTTAGTTGAAGAGAACATGGAATTGGTAGGACGGTAATAATTAACGATTTAGCCGAAATTCCTTAAGATGAGGCTCAAATTTTGTTGCTAAATATAGCAAATATGCTGTTGATGGTTGCAATCCATGTGGGCTGTTAATGACAAAGCCATCTGCAGCCTACCAAGAAACAAAAGGAAAAGCCTCTGGATAAGCCCATATTTCCTTCAAAAGTTGTTACTTCATCTATGTCACACTATCACATGGTGTGAGGCCAACCCACCTTCACAATGATGAATCAACACATGGAAAGAGTCACATGACTTGAACATGGACTTGTGGGAGTCCGGGCAAAGGTTTGAATATTGGATTGAACCAATCAAAGAAAAATGAAAAAGAAAACAGGAAAAGAAAAATCTAATAGTCTAATCCATTGTAAACCAAAGTGATTCTAAAATTGGAAAAATTATCAGGTCAGAATTTTAATTATATATATATAATTAAAACTTATAGATTCTTCATTTTTTCTGTTTGATATTCACTTATTAAAAGATGATGAGGATAAAATGCAATGTATTAATATTTCTAATTTTATTACATATTTAAATGTTAAGAAGATATATTTAAAAATGAAATAAAATTATGCAACTTTAACTCCAACATTAATGAAAAAAGAGAGGGCAGTCGAAGTCGACTTTATTCTATAGCCAGAATTATTAATTCAAAGATGGGCTAAAAACATGAACCCAACGGGAGGAACCTTTTTTGTGGCTGGATATCATTTATAATATTTTCACCTTATTTGTATCTATCTAATTCTTTTTTAAAATAATAATAATAATAATAATCTCTATTCAGCATTCCAGATTTTTATATTAAAAAGCTTATGTTCAAAATTCATGTGACCATATGAGGTGGATAAAGTACCATTTTTAAAATTTTCAGGGAATGTGGGAGTTATTCAAGGGCCATTTTTAAATCTTTTGAGGCTGCAGACAGCCATGTCATCAACGGCCCACATGTATTGCAACCATCAGCCGTATGTTTCCAATATTTAGTAACATATTTGAGCCTCATCTTAATGATCTTATTTATATATACATATATAAATAATTCAACATCTGTATGATATCATACCCTAAAAGTTTTTGTTGAGTCAGTCATGTGAAGCTGATTTCACACCATATGATCGTATGAGGTGGATAAAGTGCAACTTTTTGGGGGAAAGGGGGAGTTATTCAACCGCCATTTTTTAAATCTTGAGGGGCTGCAAATAGCAATGTCATCAACAGCCCACATGTATTGCAACCATCAGATGCATGTTTCCTATATTTAGTGACATATTTTGAGCCTTATCTTAAGGAAATTGCTATTGAATCTTTAATCACTGATGCCTCAGCAATTCCATGTTCTCTTCAACTAAAACTAACCAACATGCACCTTCAACTACCCTATCTTCTTCCTCTATTCCTTTCTTGTTCACCATCTCTCTCTACTTATTACACCTCCCAATTTTCGTCACCATTTCACATGTAAAAGCTTTCCTAAATTAACAAACTTCTCTCTTAATTCTCTATCTATAGATAACTAGAAAATTCAATGCAAGTTCCTCATATGATCTAAACTAACAAGAACTCCTAAAACAAACCCACTTGGTAGAATGGCATACTTCAGTAGAAGCAGCTTTTTTTTTTTCAGTGCTTTTCCTCTTCTTGTAACGCTAATCTGTGAAGCTAGAGTGCTTCTTCAATATTCAGGACTTTTTCAAACCCAAAATACTCAATTCATCCTGGACAGTTCCTCTTTCTTCTTCAATAGGTTTAACTTACACTGGATGATGAACGTAGCAGCAGAACCAAGCCAAAGGAATATGATATCTTCTGTGTTTCACTAGGCTGCAGCTGAATTTTTGGAAACTAGGATTTTGTGAGCACTATATTTTTGGAAAGCAAACAAGAGTGATATTTCAGATTGCAATCTTCCACTTTACTGAAGTTATCTTAGACTTTTTCCACAAGGATGTTTGGAGATCAACCAGAGGAGCTTCTAAAGGAGGTATGTACTATTTTGTTACTTTTGTTGATAACTTCTCAAGAAGGGTTTGGGTATAAGTCATGAAAACTATGGATGAAGTTTTGAGAGTGTTGCTTAAATGGAATGAGATGATTGAAACTTAAACTAGTAGGAAGATCAAATGGCTAAGATCAGAAAAATGGTGGTAGATAAAAAAGTGGTCCATTCTCCATGTCAAAATGAGAGCATGTATAGTTCAACATTCCATGGTTAGAGATACACCACAGAAAAATGGGAAAGCAGAGTGAATGAATCGAGCATTATGTATGTTGTCAAATGATGGAATGAACAAATAAAGAATTTTGGGTTGAGGCAGTTGTTTAGGCTTGTCATCTCACCAATTGTATGTCATCAATTATAATTAAAGGTAGAACTCTTGTTAGGGTACAATCTGGATCGGAAAACCTATAAATGATTATGATTCCTTATCACTTTTTTGTTTCTTTGACTTTTTTCATGTGACGGAATCTAAATTAGATCTGAAAGCCAAGAGATTATTATTCATGAAGCTTAGTATAGGTGTGAAACGATATCATCTTTGGTGCCCATATTTTAAAAAAGAAAAGATAGATTTGAGCAAAGATATAACTTTTGATGAATCTTCTCTATTGAAACGTGACAAGAAACTTGTTCGAAAGAAGAGAAGACTATTGTACTTTAGAACATGTGGAGTTTGAGACAACATCAATTGACCCAACAAATGTCAATGAGACAACTAGTAACCTTCAAATGACACATGCATGAAGAATATACTTTAGGTTAAGTTCTTCCACAATACCAGGATTCAATTGTAATTACTAGACCAAGAAGAGATATTCAAATGCCTATTTGATTTGTTGATAGGATAGTTTCAACAAAGAGTAAGAAATGCAGTGAAAAAAATAAATTTAGAAAGCATTGGAAGCAAGCAATGGATGAAGAAATGTAGTCCCTTCAAAAGAACAACTACGCAAGGGTAAGAAATAAGAAAGTTTCAAGGCTAAGTTGGTACCAAGGGATATCCTCAAGAGGAAGGCATTGACTATGATGACATGGTTTCTACAATGGTAAAGCATTCCTTTATCATTGTTGCATTGTTAAGTCTTGGTTGCATTGTTGGACCTTGAACAAGTTCAACTTGATATAAAAACAACATTCCTACATGGTGAGGAGGAAGAAGAGATTTATATGAATCAGCCATATGGTTAAAGTTGTCAGAAAAGAAAATTGGGTATACAAATTGAGAAAGTTGCTATATGGATTGAGCAACTCCAAGAGCATAGCACACAAAAAATGAATTTGATCATTGTGTGTGTTTTTGCAAGCTACATGATGGATCTTTCATATACTTGCTCTTATATGATGGCAACATACAAATAGCATCTAAGAGAAAAATGGATATTGAAATATTGAAAACTCGGTTAAATAAAAAATTTGAAATGAAAAGAAACATTCTAGGCACAGAAATTTGCAAAGGTAGAAGCAACGCCAAGGCTAGTTTGACACAAGCAATATTTAAAGAAACTAATACAAAGTGGCATGACTAAGTAATCGGAACACGTAAGGTACCCTATTTGCTTTTCATTTCAAGCTTAGTGCAACTTCATCTCCTAGCATAAATGCAGAACAAGAATACATGTCGCAATTCCTTATTCTAATGTCTTAGGCAGCTTGATGTATGTTATCATGTGTATGCAGCCTAACTTTGCAAATTGTTAGTTTGGTAAGCGGTATGCGAATAATCTTAGTAAAGGACATTGGCAAGTTATGAAATGGATTTTGCAATACATCATGCAAACTTTGAACGTTAGTTTGGTTTTTCAGCAGGATGATGATATTGGTTAGTGTGTAGTGAGTCATGTCAAATCTAATTATACAACTGACTTTAAAAAATATCAAATTGACGATAGTTTATGTATTTGCTCTTGCTACAGGACAAGTAAGTTGGAAGTCTACTCTATAATCTACAGTTGCCTTGTCAAAAAGAGGCAGAGTACTTTGAAGTTGTTCAAAAGCATATTAGTTTGTCTTTGATAGCCAAAGAGCTATTCATTTAGCTAAAAACCAAGTATATCACACACATTTGAAGCATATCAATGTTCGGTTTTACTCCGTAAGTGAAATTATTTATTAAAGGAAATATTTGTATCCAGAAAATTGAGACTGCTAATAATCCTATAGATATGTTTATCAAGGTGGTAATAACAATCAAGTTCAAGGGTTATTTGAACTTGATTAATATCCTGAGAATTTGACTGCCATTCGGGTGTATGGCATCTAAAGATTTATTTGGAGGAGATGATGATTACTTCACTTGTCAAAGAAGAATTCTGGAAATTGGTAGTGGAGGACTAATTTTCCAAGGTGCATGGAGAACTTAGTTAGTGTTTGTTACTTTTTGAAATTCTTGTCACCCATGGGTTATGAATTGGTTTTGTTAGGGTTGGAGGGCCTATAAATAAGTCTAAGTCCTTTGTCTATCTAAGTGGCTTTAGCCAATATTAATCTGGAGAAAGCTGTTTGCCAACTAAGCCTCCTAGTTTGATATTCATCCAAGTTTCGTAATTTTCTGATTTAAAGATTATTGGATTAGTTTTGTAATTTTCTGATTTGGTTGTTAGTGGATTAATTGTTATTTATAGGTAAAACTGGGTAGAGAAAGACAGAAAAGGTTGACAATTTAGGAAAGCTCTCAGAGGAGAAGCTGAATCATTTAACATATGAAAGGATGAGGTAGTTGTCTTCTGAAGTTAAGTCACATACGCACATTTGCAGTGGAGTTTAGAAGAACAGATACCAAATTTTGAAATCTTTTCTCATATTAAATAGCAACCTTTTTTTTGTAACATTCTTGTGAATTAAAATTTACTAGTCCATCAAGGGACTGTAATTTTGTAAATTAATTCCTTTGATGATAGTAAACCATTGGCCAGATTGGTTTAGTTAACAAAATGAAAACCCGATTTCTTATATTTTCAATGAACCAGAAAGGTTGCAGTAGGAAAAAGCAATGGAACCAATCTGTATTTAGGATCAAAAACAACAATTAATGGTCACCGAATTAGGAGCACCTACCATTTCAATATTCAGTATGATACTGTTTGATAACTTCTCCACATGATCTCATCAGTTGTATCTTGCTAGCATCACATAATATTAAAAA
>JAAKHE010000598.1:30958-62015 GCA_011039315.1 Vitis labrusca
AAAAAAAAAAAAAAAAAAAAAAAAAAAACCAACAACACCAAAGCGCAGAAAAGGAAAGAACAAGGCACAAAGAATACGTACTGAATGTAAGAGAAAAGCAAGGGTTGCAAATCGCAAGGCAAGCACCGTCAAAGCGCAACAAATCACCGTTAAGAAATTCTAGGGTTTTCACTCAGAAGAAGCGAAGGTACGCACAAGGTTGAAGAAGAAAGCAATTTCAGAAAAAACGCAGTAGGAAAAAAAGCAACAGTAGACACAGTGTGCTATTTATAGGGGGACAGCCCCTCGGAAAGCCAAACGCCCAACAAACGCCATCATTAAAAAGACATGCTTCCTGGGAATACCCAGCGTCGGCGGCTCATCATAAATGCTTTTTTGGCTCTCGCACCCCCACTCGCCACGTGGCCCAACCAGACAAAAAGTCGATTTCGGTTTCAAAAACCAATTATTTTTTAACCTGCCCATTTTTGCTCGGGCAAAATAGGCAAGTTAAAAAGGGGGGCATTGTAGGGACCCCTCCCTCCGAGAACACGTGGCACGCATCTTACAGTGACACGTGACACGCATTGTCATCCGAGTCACCCTCATCCGGATCTTCCTATAAAGAACACATGACACGCTTTTCCGGACTACCTCAAGGAAGATCAAACGACACTTATAAGCACATCATCCGGACGACATACATAAATACATTCGGATGATCAAGGACTACCTCAAGGAAGATCAAACGGCACTTATAAGCATTTCATCCGGATGATCAACATATGCCGTCCGGATACGATGGTCCGGATCGTTGACTAAAGTAAAACGAGTCTCACACGCTATCACAACAGCCAGCCATGACCCACGTCCCATCACCTGCAGAGTGAAAGGACGGGTTGAGGTGACAACAAGTCACTTCCCACGATCATTCTACATGATCACTTCCCACGATCTCTGACAGCCGCATCACCTACCACGGTTTCTGACAGCCGCCCGTAGGGTGGTGATGACCCTGCTGCTATCTAAATATCATCATGACAACATAAAATATCTCCCCACCATTAATGAGAGGAACAGTACTTCTGACACTATATATAAACCTTCACACGAAGAGGAAGGTAATCTCGAGATACCTAGAAAAAGGCCAACTGATTTATATCTCCCTCTCTAACCCTGGCTAACAAAACCATCGGAGGGTGCGTCCGGACACCCTGTCCGGATGCCTTTTTGTAGGTATAACGACTGAATCAAGAACCTTTGTGTGTTGAGATCGCGTATCCATCCATTTGGCAACTACGTGGAACTCCAGGAGCGCAAGGCCTCAACAATTACACCACATTTTTTATTATCAAAAGTATAATTATTATGATCAAGTTTGATGTAAAAGTTTGTATTGCATGGTTTTTGCCTATGGTATTACAAATTATGGGGATGATGAATTACTTATGAATTCTTATATGGCAATATATGAGATATTGGAAATAACCGATAAAACATGTGCATAAGTCCTACTGTTTGTCCAAATTATAATTATATATGTTAAAGTTATTGTTTAAGTGTAATTGACATAAATATGATTAAAGCGAAAAATGTCGATAAGTAAAGATAAATTGATCTTAATAATTTATTATTTATCTAATCGAATTAATTTTAATTTATAAAATATTATAACTTCATCAATATTATAACTTCATCATTTTTTTTATATTTTAGTATTTTTTGAATAAATTTATATTTTTAATATTTTAAAATAAAAACATTCAAAATTAAATAAAATTAAAAGGATAAATATAAACAGATTTAAAAGTAAAGTGAGTAATTTTTTAAAATATGATTAATCACATAAATGATGATACATTTAATATTAAAACTATAATTTATTTGATTCGAATGCATTCAATAATGTAAAATAACTGATGATGTATATATAATTTTTTAATATGTAAATTATATTAAAAAATATTGTTAAGAAAATTATAATAATGATTTTATACATTTATTAATTAATTAAATAAAATTTAAAATAAAATTAATTTATTTATTTTTTAATAAAGAACTTTAACAAATTTATTATCAACATATATTAATAAAAGAAAGCTTGGCTAAGTGGTAATCAGCCTTGAACCAAGCCTTTTGGCCTCAAATCCTCCGAGCAAATTTGAACGCAGGGCTGTAGCAGATGGGCTGTAGTAAACGATAATATCGGGAAATTTCCCAATATGTCAACAAAAATGCAGATAAATTCCAATATTTCTGCATTTTATCCTCCTCCTATGGAAGGATGTACAAGACGAAGAGTTAATGCCTTGGTTCATTTTTTTTTGTCTTGGTAGACCTTGAAAAATGTTTAAAGAAAGAAAACTGGAAGTACAGATATAAGGTTGCCACTTGAAGATGGGCTAGTTTGGGAACAGACCTAGAAAGTTATGCCTAGAGATATAACGAAGATGAATCTTGAGCTGGCCAAGTTCATTTCATGAGGAAAAAAAGTAGCCTACAAAAGAATAGCACGCTTTCCTGCTCTCATCTTTCACAGTAACACCTTGAAAATGGACTTGGAAAAATCACAATATTCAAATTAAAAATCAATAACCATGTGATTTTACAAAAAAAGTTATTTATTAAAACACAAATTCTATAAATATTGAATTTTCTAAAAATTAATACTTGAAAATTCATCATGTCTATAAGTTATGTCCCCTTACAAGATTCAGTATCTATTCTAATTTTTTTATATATAAATAAGTAAAATGTTAATTATATGTAATTTTACTTTATATGTTTAATATTTATCTTAAAATAAGATTGTTATAATCCAATAAATTATTATTTATTTCAATTCTTACTTATAATATTTTTTTTAAATATTTATTGAGTAGTATTTGTTTATTATTTATCTTAAATGTTAGAAAGATAATATATTGCAAATAAATAAATATAAATAAAATCATTATATATATATAAATATTTGATACCAAATAAGGAGTTTGGTATGAAAATCTACTAGGATATGAAAACTTGATGATCCTCCAATTTCTAGTATAAATGGTGATCTCAAATGCTATTGTAAATCTCCAACCAATTTTTTTTTTTTAGAAAAAGGAGATTATTAATTGAATCAACACATTGCAATTTATTTCTCTCTTAATTTCTTCTGCTTTTATTTTATTTTATGACACATTATCAATACTAGCCTAATATTTGAAGATTTCTACAATAAACGCACTTACCCAATTCAAGTAGAATAGAAAAGACCTATTGCCTAGGTCAAATACTCCTCAATTAAATTTCAGATCAAATTTGAGGGCAAACACAATCAAATTTTAGGAGAAACATGAGGCTACAGTTTAAAACCTCATTCATTTTTTAAGACATATATATATTTTCTATACTTGTTATAATCTTCAATTCTTTATGCATTATTCAATTTTTCATTATTCTTTCAAACTATGTAAAAGAAGAAAAAATATTAGTAGATTAATAAATGTTAAACTCTATATATAGCCAAAAGCTATGTAATTATTATTTATACCCAAAAGTTATGAAAACAATAATAGTAATGTTTTTTCATACAAATTAAAATTATATCTTGTTAGAAGATATGTAATCATTAATCATAACTAGAAATTTTGAAAATAAAAATTTTATATTTTTTTATTTGTTAGAGAGTGCAATTTTTTTTTTTCATAATTTGTTTATTATTATAGAATGTAGGTAATTTGTACCTAGAATTCTTATATGATTATTATTAAATTTAATTTTTTTTAATTTGTTTATGTATGTTATTATTATTATATAATGTATGTCATGTTTTTTTTTTTTTTAATATAATATGATTTTCAAATTCAAAATTCTAAAATATTGAAGTTAATTTTAATATCAAATTGGAGGAATGAATGAAGGTCTAATAATATTTAAACTAAGGCTAGGAAACCCAATTCTTCCACATGTAAAAGAAATCTCTTTGCCAAATAGGCAAGTTCTGCACCTTTTATGAAAAGTAAAAATAATAACAAAATAATAATTCAAACTAAATTATTAAACAATACAAGGTCTACCATAAAAATTCTCCCTCCTTGATAATGAATTTATAAATTCTTTTAAGTATATTATTCATCATTTTATGCTTCAAGTTTATGTATGAATCTAATTAACTTATTTCATATATAGTTCTCAAACAATGTCAAACCTTATTAAAATTGAGTTTGTTGCTCATGATATTGGGAGAAAACTACTTATTATGGATATTGGATGCAGAAATCCATCTTGATGGCATGAACTTTAGGGAGACCATGAAGAAAGGAAATAACGCTTTCTTGTAGGATTGCATAAAAACATTAAGTTGCCATATCAATGCAACGTTAAAAAGTGGATATCTCATTGTAAAAGACCCTTTCATTCTTTAGTTCAATAAAGAAGGAATGATACGACCATCAAAAGATTATAATTTTGCCTAAATCCCATTATGATTAGATGTATTTGAGATTATAAGTTTGATAACAAATAGAACTCTACATTATTCACAACTAGCTACCAATTGAAGCTATATGGAGAAAAAGTTATTGAAGAAAATATGTTAGAAAATATATTTACTACTTTTCATGCCTCTAATGTGGTCCTACAATAGCAATATTGCAAGCATAGATTTACCTAATATTCGTTATTGATTTCAATTTTCTAGTTGCAAAACAAAACAATAAGTCTCTACTTAAAAAATCATCAATCTTGTCCAATTAGTTTCATTCCATTTGTTGAAGTGAATGCCACCTTAGTCCATGATTATGGATGTGATCATGGTCGAGGATATTTTTATGGTTGTGGAAGACATAATTTCAAACATTATGGTGGTCGTAATTAAGAAAAATATAACTTACTGTTAGGATAAAACCCTTAAAAGCATCACATGATATACCATTTTATAGATTTATTTATTTAATTAGATTTCAATTATATAAAATTAGGAAATTGGAATCTAATTCTATCTATTTGTTTTCATTATGGCTTGGCATCTTTTGCATTGTACATGACTTGGATGTATTAGTTGTTGCACAAAAGATCTAAGTTATGGGTTTTTACAAGTAGATGATTAGTTCACAACAAGTTCATAGACTTAAACAGTCTATTTAAGGTTTTAATCAGACAATTAATTTAGGTTTTAATGCACTATCTCCTAATTAGAGGGATGACTAGTCTTGGTCATGAAGATAGAGTTCCCATGGTGAGTGCTCTAGTGTATATGGTTACACATTGAACAAGACTTGTGGTAAGTCATGATGTTTGGCTCTTAGGTAGTCATGACCTAACTAAGCTACTATATTGTATGGTCTATCAACCATGAGAGAATACTATGTTTGTGCTAAAGTTTGAAGTGGCTTTGACCTATGTGAGAGCCACGGTGGTCATACATTCCCTATGGATTGAGTCACTATTGATTAAAGTCAGTTGCAATAGGTATTCTCAATAGAGACATCATAATATCTCATGGAGATTGAAATAATGTGTCCCATTGGGTGATCCTAAAAACGCATGTTCAAGAAATCAATTACTATAGTAGTTCTTTAACTGGAACTTGACATATGCTCTTTGTAAGCTTGAGTATGTTAGTTAATCACACAACATGAGGATTAGAGACCCAAGGATTGTAGAAGTAATCTTAAGAGATTGATAATATTCACCTTGTTAGATTACGAACACTAAGTCATAAGGAACTTACATAAATGGATAGTAGGTCATAGATGTGAGCACTTATGTCTTGTTGTAATATACATAGGATATTGAAGTATAGTTGACTCTTTATAGTGGGATATTAAGTTGAATTCATAATTGAATAATAAGGGAGCTGGTATTTGACTATAGATCATAATGGTCCCTATTGGAGCTCATTTTCCTTAATGAAATGGTTTATGAGAGTTGTTTGAGTTCTTTATTTACTTGTGTGCATAAGGGAATTTTGGCAAATACATAAGGTTGTATAGGAGATTGTGAATAGTCTCTTTAGATTGAGATAATTGATTAATTGAAGTCCAATTGAGTTAATTAATCAATTAGGTCCCAATTGGGCTAGTTTAAGTGACCCAAGCCCAAGATGAGCTCAAGTTACTTAAGCCCATAGGAATCCCATAAATACCTTTCTTAGAGGTTAGGGTTTTAGTCTTGCTTCTTACTCACTTTAGAGAGAGAAAGAGAGAAAGAAAGAAAGAAAGAAAGAAATCTTGCCACCACTCTTATGAGATCTCTACCATCTCTGTGCTTAGATTAAATGAAGAGTCATCACAACATAAAATCATTGGTTTGCGAGATCTACACTATTTGAACCGTCTTTCAACAATTCTTCACTAACAAAATCTAACATGGGAACATCTAAATTTGAGATATGACCCTAAACACTAGATCATAAAAAGTTTTTTATATCTCTATTAATATTGTTGCTAGAATCTAAAGGCCTAAGAAGAATAACAAGCACCCTAACTAGTCCGAGGATTGGAATGAAGTAATCTAGATGTTCCTTACAACTAGTATTAGAGCTCTAGGTTAGGCTTTGAGCATGCTAGAGACCTGCTTAGGATGTGCTAACTCTATTTTATAGGGTTTGATGTCCATCCCATTGCCTTAAGGATGAATTATGTTCATTTAAATGTGTAATTGATTGAATGTGAATGGTTGTGAATTGATTTTCTATTTTATTCTCATAGATGGATTGTACACCTTATAAGAGGTATAAGATTTTTAATATGGTTATAAAATCTTGTTTTTGATTTCATAAATGGTTGTAAACTCTAATTTGAAGGAGTACATATTTTTTAATTTTTGATGCAAAATTATTTCTTTTAATTATCTATGCAACCTATGACACGCATAGGAGCAATTTGAACCATACAATATATCCATGGTGGAGATTCCAACAAAAAAAAAATGTAAGTTTTTTTATGAAGAGATGGTTGGAGAAGAGTTTGAATCGCTCTTAGATTTGCAATTGTAATGGCAATGCTTAAGCGTCCAAATTAGTGCTTGAGCAACGACTAGTGCTCAAACTCTTCTTTGAACGCTTGAGTGGACTTTAGTGCTCAAGCACTACATCCAACAACTTAGGTGGTAGAGGAGTAGTTTTTAAAGTTTTAGGGGTATCTTAAGGTTTTTGATGTATCTAACTCTTCAGTAGAGATCACAAGTGTAGTGGAGCTGCATTTTTCACGTGCATTCTCACTTGATGGCGAGACTCACTTTTTAGCGAAAAACTTATTTGTATAAAAATTTGAGTTATCATTTATTTTATTTTTTTTTGAAAGGGAAAAAAAATAAGAAATAAAACTCTTAAAAGAATGACTCCTTATTTTGGAAAAACATGTATTTGAAAACCTAAGTTTAAGTTTGGGGTCAGGTTACTCTTTTGGAAGGTACCCTAGGTAGCATCCCTCTAAGTCCTAAATAAGGTCTTTACTAAATAAGTTGAGGTAACCATGATGATGGATATGTAAATCAGTGGATACAAAAAAAATAAAAAATTATCAAAGTTTATCTACAAGGATGCATGTATGTCATACAATCACACTTATAGAGATAAAAGTGAAGTGTACCTTAATCAACTATAAGTGCTTTCATAAGATAATTAAAGTTAGATAACAATGAACATGATACATCACGCATATGGCATGGCACGAGAGAATTCTAAGCATAGCATAGGCATATATACAAAGTCAAACATAAATTCAAATACATGCTCACATACATACACCAAAGCTAAACAACAGAAATCGAATCAATCCAAAGAATATAAATTATATATATACAAAGGAAACAAAGGATAGAGATACATACCTTATTAGTACATAAGCAAGAACTCCCTTAAAAGCAATTGAAATTTTAACAAGGTTATAAATCAAAGAGGTACTTCATATGTACAAGGCATCATGAGGAATAAAGAATGAATTAGAAGAAAAGAAACAAATTCCAAGTGATGAGGTGTGTATAAAAGACTAAAAAAAATTACAATGTACATTCAACAAAATAGGTTAGCATATAAGAGTCTTCTAAATAAATCTAAAATAAATATTAAACATGCTCATTTCATCATAATAAAAAATGTATGACCTTCAATAAGTGTACATCAATTTACGAAAAAAACCAAATTAATTAATTCCAAACCAATTAATGACAAAAAATTCCATAAGTTAATAAGTACAAAATTCAACAAAAATCCAAAATAGAACACATCACAAGATAAATCATTAAAAATATCTAGAAGTTAAATCTTTACATGAAAAAAAGTTGAGGAATAACTATAAGGAGTCTAGTTTCTAGGGAAATTGGCCAAATTCATAAATGATAAGTCAAATAGTACCACACTCAAAACAATCAAAGTAGTTCGAAATAGGGTTAATGTATAGGGTTTGTAAAAATGATTTTTTTTTAACCTACCTAGGGTTGCCCAATATTCGAGCCAAAATTCATACACAATATTTCAAATTTTATTTCAAAGAAAAAATAACATCAAGGCATAATCACACTTCTAAGATATTTAAAATCAATTTATCATCTAGAGTGTCCAAAACAAAGCATGTGTACAAGGTATCTAAAGGCAAAATTATATCTTATGATGGGAGAATCCAAATGAAGTGATACAGGTGTCTAAAATTAACTTAGAGAGTGTACTATCAGGGAAAAATACAATCATGAATAAAAAATGTCATCTTCTAATTTAAATTTACAGATCAATCCTGGGACTACAAAACAAAGCATTGGAATAAGATATTACTCGAAAAATAAGATTTTAAAACTTGAAAATGAATGTGTAGGGAGTTACCACTTCCCAATTTAATTTGAATGAAATTTTCCATGATTAAAGAACTCCATAAGAAGCCATGTATGTCATTCCCATGAAAAATCACAATTCATTTTGAAAACAAATTTGAAAGGCATACCAATTCAAAAAGGTAGCATCAATGTTTCTAGAAAAACTAAAAGGGTGTTAGAAATGAGAATGGAAATTTTTTGAAAAACTTAAAATCATTTTTGAAAGTCTTGAGAACAATTTTTTTCACAAACACACAATCAAACAATGGAATCAAAATAAGTAAAGAATACCTATTCAAGCCAAATATGTGCATTAGTGTGTGTGAAATGTGAAGATCAACATGTAGTTGTACTTGGCTTTATTAGTAACCTAAACATGCATTAAAGATGAATTTAAAGACCTAAACATGTTACTAAATCACCACGCAATCAATGAAAACAAAAAATTCACAATTAAGCATAACATAATATTAGTGTAGGCATGTGAAAGTGACCTAAATAAGAAGGCACCAAGTGACATATCAAAGTAAAAATTATAAAAAATTAAAAAATTAAAAAAAATTAAAAAATCAAAATCAAAATTTCAAAATAGACTTTAAGTCAATTCTCATTAACATATCAAATGACTTTCTTAGGTAACAATAAAAATGATCGCAATCAATCAAAATTAAAAAACTAAAATCCACTAAACCAAACAATAATTCAATATGATAACAATAAATCAATTTAACCAAGAAAAAAAAAATCAATAATCAATCGTTGTCTTTTCGTCCACCCCAAATCTAAATCTAAACATGCCAAAAATTATCAAAACAAAAAAGAAATTGAAGAAATAGAAACATGTATGTTGATACCAGATCAATTGAGGATGGATTCCTCATTTGGTTGTGGCAGTGAGAGCCTTTGTCCATATGCCGGAGACTGGGCTTTCATTGTCCGTGCACAAAAATGTCCAGACGGGTTGTCCAGACACACTCTTTGAAGCCTAAGTCAGACTTTGAGGTGGGTAAGAACCCTTAGAGAGAGAAAGAGATAGGAAAAACCCTCGGTATTGCGTACCTGTGCCCTGTTTCATTGGGGTTTTTATAGTGCTCAAAAGGGGGAGAGCATAGTAGTGATGAGCTGGCCCTTAACTTAATGCCGCAATGATGATTGCATAGTAAGTGTTAGGGCAATCATTGTAGTTGCAAGGTGGTTGGTGGCTGTGTCAGGCAACCCGTTAAGACATAACTTGCTATCATTTCAATCCTGTTGAGGGTATGTGACTGAAAGTACCAGTCCAATGATGTAGACGTAGGAGTAAAAAGAGTCCCATCAATCACTCCAGCATTAGGTAATTATCATCTCGCATATCAGAGAGGATTTGGGGATGTTAGGAAAATGTTCCCCGCTTAGTAGCCTTAAATGGTTCTGATAGAATGCTTTTGAGTGCCTCGAAGGTCGTCTGGTTAGTGATGGAAGGAGTGACACGTAGTCCAACTAGGGTTCTGCCACATGGACAGTTACATGGAGGTACATGTGGGCAGACACGTGGGAGAAGGTCCCCATAATGCCCCCTTTAGCACATGCACTTATGCCCGAGTAGAGGTGGATAGGTTAAAAGTGCCCACTAGAATCCCCAAATGTGGGTGAGACATGTGTCGGTTGTTTAAATGAGGGGCATTTCCACCAAGGTGTTTTGTCAGGTGCTGTGTCGCTTTGGGGTGTGTTCCCCGACGGCCTGTCTTTTGGGATCCCTAGGGTTCTTGGTTCCCTATAAATAGGGGACCTTAAACCTTTGGGAATACCTTTTGGAAGTTTCCTGTTTATCATTTTTGCCATTATCTCCTTCTCACTCTGAAACTCCAGTCGCCGCCCTCCCATCGTCCTACTGTTCGCTTTTTCCGATGGCTCCTGCGTTATGCTTTACTGCAATTTCAATGGCCATCCGTCTTCTTGATGGTCCCTCCATTTTTATTAGTTCTGTTTTTAGGGTGAACGTTCGTTTCTAGCAACGGTACTTCTTTTGGTTTTAGGTACGCCATTAATCCCTCGCACTGGTTTCTTTACTTTCAATGGTGCATTTTGTTGCTATTGGGATTGTTTATGGCTTTTCTAGGCTCAATATGGGCGTCATAGAGGATAGGAAGCAAGGCTTTTGTGTCTTTCTAGGAAAGGGAGTTAATGTAGGTGGTTCGAACGATGACATTTTCTAGAACTAGGGTCTTTTCTTTTTAGGGTTGGCTTTTTAAGACTATTGTTTAGGCTCTTTGGTTTAAGGCCTCTGTGGAGCATGGTTAGGGAGAGACTTGGTTGGGGCTTGCCTTGCAAGTCAAGCCAAGCACTCTACCTAACTGTAGGCCTGGGCCTATGTAGGTTGTTCACCGTACAACTGAGGTATTGCTTACGGGCAGGAGGGTCGGGTGACTAATTTCTAATGTTTGATCGTTGTGTCATGCAGGTCTTACTCGGCCCATTGCCTTAGCATGTCAGCACGAGGGTGTGTTGCATCTACCAGTGTGGCTGGTAAGGGAGAGAAAGGTTGTCGGACAAGAGAAGGCATCAATTGTGATCATCCGGAAAAGCCTACCAAACTCATTTTTGAGCGGGAGTTTAAGGAGTGTTTTCACATGTCGAATGACATTTCTATACGCTTGATGGATGGTGGCCATGTGCCTACAGAGTAGGAATCCTTCAATGTCGTTACATTTAGTAAGGAACAATTCAATGTTGGGTTCTGCTTTCCTCTTCCCTCGTTTTTTAAGCAGTTTCTTCATTTCACGAAGATTCCTCCGTCCTTCCTTCATCTGAACGCGGTCAGAGTGCTGATGGTGTGTAGCATTTTAAATATGCTATTCCACTTGGAACTTTCTTTACTAGAGGTCCTCTTTATTTATACCATCAAGATGAGCCGGAAAGGGATATTCAGCTTGTCTGGTCATATCTCGTCTTTTCTATTGGTGACGAGGCTTCCAGACTCCACCAAGGGCGCGACTAAGGGGCATATTTTTATTTAGGGCCCTTAGGCTGGTTTAGTCGAGCATCTGGGCCGAGAGTTTGCACCACACCGTTCGTTGGCAATCCCATGTAGTATAGGTTGTAGTTCATTTTGCCTTATCCTTGCATTTTAACTAATTTAAGGGTTTGCTAATGACTTCACTGATTTGTTTGCTACAGGGAAGAAGAAGAAAGGTCGGCTCGTAGAGTGGGTCGAGAAAGCATCCTTCGATCAACTCAACAAACTATTTGTGATTTCTACTAGCGAGCGTCATCATCAGACTCTCTTGACTGACCAAAATTTGCTATCAGTGGTCCAGAAACCTCAACCATACATCATTCCCATCTTTCCTCGTCTTGCCCCTAAAGTATTGGTGCCCGACGAGCATCACGTACTGAAGGACCTTCCTTTATACGAGGAAGCTAAGGCGATAAACGCAAAGGCAAGGCAAGACCAACTCAATCAAAGAGAGAAAAAACATCAAGAAGGGACTCTAAGACAGGCTCTAAGCATAATTCATTCGGCTACCAGCTCTACTGCTCACCCCTTATTAAGAAGAAGTCCAATCTTCGACCTACGAGAAGGCCTTGGACTTATCTCTGTCCCCTTCTTCTCCTTCGCTCTCTACAGAGGTCAGCACCAACTAGGACTTAATTGGCTCGACCTCCGTGGGGGCCAATCTGAACCAGGAGCTTGAGCCAAAAGAAAAAGAAAAATAAGAAGAAAAATAAGAAGAAGAAATGACTCTGAACCTGAGGGTCAATTTCAAGGAGAAGCAGCATAAGCGCCTCTTTAAAGCACTTTCAGTTGCTTCTCCACCTCCTAAGAGGACTTGCTCGGAGGTTTCTCATGAGGAGTCGATCCCGGATGCTCCTATGGTGTAGATGCCCTTATCTAATATCGCTAGGTCTGGGCAAGAACTAGTTGTGAGTTCTTCTGCTGAGAAAGACACTTGTTCAGTGCAAGATAGGACCCTTGTAGGTCTTCCTCCAGGTAACGAGATTAATGACAAAGACGTCCTGATTAGCTCTCCTGGCTAGGAAGAGATAATAGCGTTATTGAGGCAAGTTTCTTGTTTTATTGCACCTGAGCCCCCTGCAACAAGCATAAATGCCTTCTTTCCACTTACCCGTCGATACTTTGTTGACCTGCTTGGCGACCCTCCCATAACTATCGTGTCTCACCTCCCCACGACACTCCAGAGTCTGTTCTTCGGTGTATTCATCCGATGTAGTAGTATACTGCCGTTGAGACGGTGGAAGTGGTAAGATTTGCTTCTTCTTTGCTCAAGTTTACTTAATGTCTGGCTTATGACACTTGATTCAATGTTGTTTCAGGGGGTGGCTGTTATCCGCAACTTGATGCGGCAGTGAAACTCGCTCTTCAAATGACTGGAGATCGCGGAGACTATGAGGGTATTTCTTACCTAACGGTTAGACAACAATGAAAAGCTCCGCACCCAGCTTAAGTGGGTAGAGAGTGAGCTAGTTTCTGCTCAAAAAGCCATCACAAATGGGGACCGGCTACTAAAGGAGTCAGAGGAGGAAAAGGAAGCAGTGAAGGCTGAGGCATGGCAAATGAAAGAGAAAAGGGAGGCTACAAAGGCCAAGTGCAAGGATGTTGAGTAGGAGAGGGACTAACTGAAGAAGGAGTTGAGGAGCTCAAGGCGGTTTCCGATGCTCAGAATAAAGAACTAGAGGAGCTCTAAGTCATGTTCACTGCTAAAAAGAAGGAGCTGGATGAAGATTATTAGAAGCAAGTTGATGAAATGTTCTTCTTCGACTACCAATGTTGTATGAGGAAGAACGGTATTACTGAGGATATTATTAGCTACCCTTCTGATGACGAGGATGCAACCGTCAGTGGCCCTGTCCAAGGAAACAAAGATCCGAATGCAATTGGGCCCTGCGATGGGTAGTGATTGTGTTTTTGTGTTTTTTCCTGCTTTCCATAGTTTTATTTGGATATGATTTTGTAATGAACATTATATACCTATCAATGCATACTTGTTTCATTTTTCTTGTGCCTTCTTAATAACTCTTCTTTTTTTCTTTAAGTACAATTTACTAGTAGTATTGCTTCAAGTTGGATACATTCCAATGGCAGAGCAAGGGTATTTCGCCCAACATTCGCAGATGGTAAACCCCTAAGTCTCTAGCCTTAGATACAACGTAGGGTCCTTCTTAGTTTGCTTGGAGTTTTTCGGCTCTTTTTTCAGCCGTGTTCTCAAAGACCCTTTTGAGGACTAGAGTCCCAACCCTAAAGGCACGTGGTCGGGCCTTTCTGTTGTAATGGGCAATAGCTCTTTGCTGATAGGATGCCATTTAGATAGCTACATTCTCTCTTGCTTTGTTCGCCCAATCTAGGTGTCTTTCAAGTTCTTGAATTTTCTCTCTAGCCCTGGACGACTGTCCGGGCTATGGGCATGCCTATCTCCTTTGGGATAACTGCATCCATCCCATAGGTGAAAGCAAAGGGAATAGTTCATGTTGGTCATGCGGGTGTCTTTCGATAGGCCCATAGGACTCTGGCCAGTTCATCCACCCACATTCCTTTGGCCTTTTCCAGCCTTTTCTTTAGTGTAGAGAGCAGGTTTTTGTTCGTTACCTCTGCTTGCCCGTTGCTTTAAAGGTAACGTGGAGTGGAGTACAAATTTTTTATTTTTAGCTCTAAATAAAAGGTTCTGAAGGCAATATTGTCAAATTGTGGCTCATTATCAACTACGATTGCCTACGGGATTCCGAACTGGAAAACGATGTTTTTCAAAATGAATTTGGAAACTTCTTTATCCTTGATGCTGACATAAGCCTCTGCTTCTACCCATTTGCTAAAGTAGTCAGTGGCTACAAGCATAAACTTCTTTTGTGCGATTACGACGAGTAGGGGGCCAACTATGTCCATTTTCCAAAGTACAAATGGCCAAGGGCTCGTGACTGGATTGAGGACTTCAGAGGGCATGCGAGGAATGGGGGCGTACCTTTGGCATCGATCACACCTCTTGACGTAGCTCTCAGTGTTTTTTTTCTGGTGGGCCAATAGTACCCTTGCGAATGAGCGCGATGCGCCAAGGTATGTCCCCCTATGTGATTGTCACACACACCTTCATGTAGTTCAACCAATACGTACTGTGCCTCCGCGTCGTTTAAGCACCTGAGGTATGGCCCCCAAAAGATCGCCTATAAAGGTTGTCCTCGATCAGAGTGAAGCGGGCAGCCTATATTCGAATCTTGTGAGCTTGCTTGTTGTCTTTAGGTAGTTCCCCCGTCTAGATATATGCCTCAATCTCGTTCATCTAGTTGTTGCTTGTTTTGTTAGTGTTGCATACTAAGGAAGTTGCTATCGATGATATGGCTTAAAGGTAGACGGGTAGTAATACTGCTTTCTTTATTGGGAGAGTAACAGTTATTCCGGCTAAGGCATCAACCTGTACATTTTCTATCTAGGGGATCCTTTTGACAACCCATTTGCTCAGTTTGTCTAAGTCAGCTCACACCTTTGAGAAGTATCGCACCATGCATTCATCCTTGGCTTCATATTCCCCCTGGATATGCTTAACGATTAGTTGGGAATCGCCACATATCTCCAATTTAGTTGCTAATAGGGTGAGAGAAAGATCTAGCCCAACAAGTATTGCTTCATATTCAGCTTCATTGTTAGAGACCAGAAACCCAAGTTAGATAGCTCGTTCTATTTGTTTCCCGGTTGGTGATTGTAAGAGGAGACCTATTCTGGATCTCGAAACTTTGGATGCTCCATCAAGAGAGTCTACAAGCTGTGATGGCTTGTGAGGAACCTCAGCTATAAAGTCAGCCATGACTTGTCCCTTCATTGCCAGTTTGGGTTGATATTTGATTCCGTACTCACTTAGCTCTATGGCCCATCTTAACATTCTTCCAAATAGGTCTGGTTTATGTAAAATACTTCTGAGTGGTTGGTTCATGAGCATGGTTACCTGATGGGCTTGAAAGTAAGGGCAGAGCTTTTGCACAACATTTTTTAAGGCTAAAGTCGTTTATTGCACCAGACAACTTCTCATATGAAATGGCATGTTGATGGTCGCATGAAAGGTGAAATGATGAGTCATCCAGTGGATTCTTTGGCTTGGAAAAACTTTGATAAGGTACACCCTTCATTTGCACTAGAATCTTGAAATGTTAGGCTTGGTTTAGCAAGTGATGGGTTCAATTCTTTTGGGAATATGTCAATTTCATATAGTATGTGGCCTATGGTTCTTATTCCATATAACTTACCACCTTGGATGTGTATGAAGCAAACATTCTTCATTATGACACTACTTATTCCTGGTCCAACTACACATAGGAATGACATTGACATATACTTACAACAATTGATAGATGAGTTGAATGACTTATGGGAGGTTGGAGTTGAAACATACGATTCTTCAACAAAACAAAATTTTTGTATATATGCAACTATATTATAGACCATCAATGATTTTCCTACATATGCATCTTTCAAGTTTGAGCACTAAAGGGAAATTTGCTTGTCCTATTTGTAATAAGGATTGTTCTTCATATCAATTATAAAATGAACGAAAATGGTGTTACATGAGTCATCTTTTATTTTTGTTGGTTAATTATAGATTTTAATGTGATAAAAGGTCCTTTGATGGAAATGGGGAGCATAGAGCAACACCTAAACAATTGTCTGGGGGAGATGTTCTACATCAACTAATTGGAATGGAACATATTATTTTAAGGAAGACCTTAAAAAATAAGATGTCGGTAAAAAAAAAAAGAAAAAAAGAACATGCTAAACTTGAGCACAACTAGAAAAAAAAACATTTTTTTTTTCCAGTTTCCATATTGGAAAACTCTCATTTTGCATCATAATTTGGATGTAATGCATATTGAAAAGAATATCGATGGCAGTATAGTTGACACCTTATTGAGTATTGATGGTAAATCAAATGATAACTTCAACAGTCATCTTGACTTGCTAGCTATGGGTATTAGAGATCAATTTCACCCCATACAAAGAGAGAATAAGGTTATATTGTCTACGACATGCTATTCACTAACTTCAAATGAGAAAAAGGAATTTTGTAAATTTTTTAAAGAAGCAAAGGTTCTAGATGGTTATGCTTCTATCATCTCTTAGTGTGTACAAGTGAATGAAAGAAAAATATTTCGATTGAAGTCTCATGATTATCATGTTCTCATTCAACAACTCACTTCACTTGCAATTCAAGGAGTTCTACATAAGAATGTTTGTGCTATTGTAGTTGAACTATGTAATTTCTTCAAACAGTTGTGTTCTAAAGTGTTAAAGACTAATCAATTAAAGCACCTTGAGAAGGACATAATAGTCACACTTTGCAAATTAGAAAGAATATTTCATCCATCATTTTTTTTTTTATGTTATGGTGCATTTGCCTATTCATCTTGCAAGTAAGGCAAAGGTCGTTAGACCAATGCAATATCGATGGATGTATCCTATTGAGTGGTATGTTTTCATTTAATTAATCTTATATATATTAGGTTTCATATAGTTCATGAAACAAATTTATCGTGTTGTGGAATGACAAGTATTTACTCACATTAAAGTCTTATGTGCATAATAAGAGTCGTCTAGAAGGTTTCATTGTAGAGGGTTACAAAGCAGAAGAATGTGCAACCTTTTGTTCAAGATATTTGCATGATGTTGAAATAAAGCATGACCATGAAGAAATGAATTATGTCATTGCAAATAACATAACAAATGGAGGGTTAACCATTTTCAAATGTATGGGACATACAATAGGAAAGGCAACATCTCATGTTCTTAGCACAAAAGAATAGTCTTAAGCACATTTATATGTGTTAACTAATTCTGAGGAAGTGACACCATTTATTGAGTAAGACAATTATTTGAATAAAACTTTCTATTAGTTCTCATGCAAAAATTTAATTTTGGTCTTTATGAGTATTATAATTAAAAATATTTCTTTATCAGAGAGCATAAGCAATCTATAAGGACTAAGCCTCATATTCTTGCACGAGATGTAGATTTGATTCACAAAAGAGAATTCATTAGTTGATTTGAGAACGTGTAAGTACATTCACTATATAAATTTTTCTATAATCTAATAAACATGTACGTATTAACATCTTATATTTGAATCTATAGATTATACAAATGTGACATGAAAGTCTAATTTTTGAACACATACTATCATTGTCTCATGGACCAAGTACTTCAGATACATGTTATAAAGGATACATCATTAATGGGTTCAAATTTCACACAACAGAACGAGAAAAAGGGGAAAAAAAAAAAACTCAAAATGGTGGAGTTATTGTGACCATAGAGATATCAAGCTTTGCAAGTGCAATATATATGAACCAATTTTTAGTCATGTTTCTTACTATGGTGTGCTAACTGACATAGTTGAGTTACATTACCTAAGTAGAAATAGAATTATTTTATTCAAGTGTGACAGGTGGGATGTAATAAATATTGGGAAATGGATAAAAAATGATGAATATGGGTTCACGTGTTTGAATTTTGAACGTACCATATGCACAAATGAACCATTTGTGCTTGCATCTCAAGCAAAACAAGTCTTCTATGTTCAAAATTCAAATGATGAAAACTGGCACACCGTTGTAGAGATACAAACTCGAGAGGTTTATGATATGAATAAGGAAGTATTGACTAATGATCCAAAGTCATATCAACAACCAATAACACTTCATAGTCAACGCGATGTGCATGACTTGGTCAAGAATGATTTAATCAATTGGGATAGAAATAATATTGTAGAAGAAACTATCCAAACGGATGTTCAACTATCACGACAAGGAAACATTGTCGAAAGAGATAATGAATTTATTCATGATGATGATATAGATGATGCGTAGCTAATAATATTGGTAAGCACATAAATATATATTATTTGATATATAAATTATAATTTATTTCATATTATTTATGTAATTTATTTTATATTACATTTTATAATTTACTTTATTATGTAGGAAATGTCACATCTATTAAGATAGACCCTTAAAAGTATGACATGATGTAGTAAATTTAGAATTCATTATTTATTTAATGATATTTTAATTTCACTTTTATTTATCCTTATTCCATATATTATACTTTATGAGCATTCTTGTCTACATCTTTTGCATTGTACGTGACTTAGGTGCATTAGGAGTTGCCCAGAAGATCCAAGTCATGGATTCCTTGTAAATAGATGACTTGTTCATAGTCGGTTCATGGGCTTAGACAACCCATTAGAGGCTATAGTGCACCACTTCCTAATTGGAGGAATGGCTAGTCTTGACTATTGGGATGTGTTTTCCATGGTGAGTGCATTAGTGTGTATGGTTGCACATTGTACACGACCTATGGTGAGTTATGACTTAAGGCTATCAAGTAGTCATGACTCCACCAAGCTGCTTCATTATGTTATCTCTCAACCTTAAGAGAATATTGAGCTTATGTTGAAGTTAGTAGTGGCTTTGACCTACGGGTGAGATCGTAAGTTGATCATATATTCCCTATGGATTGGGTCATTATTGATGGAATCGGGTAGTAATAGGTATTCTCAATAAAGGTAGCATGATATCTCTTAGGATGGAGACAATGTGTCCCCTTGGGTGATCCTAAGGAGGTGTGGTCATGGAAGCTATGGCCATAGTAGTTCCTTAAGTGGAACTTGACATAGGCTCTTTAAGAGCTAAGATATGTCAATTAAACACACAATAGGAGGATCTTTAACTCAAATATGGTAGAGTTAGTTTTGAAAGGTTGATAACTTTCACCTTGTTAAACTACGGACACCAGTTTATGGGTCACAGACTCGAGTACTTGATGTCTCATTGTTATTTACATAGGATATTGGAGTTTAGTTGATTCTCTATGGTGGGATGTTGAATCATCTTTAGAATTGGATTTTGAGGGGGCTAATATTCCTATGGGTCTTAGTAGTCCCCACTTTGAGCCCATATACCTTGTTGGCACGAGTTATGAGGGTTGAATTAACTTTAGGTTCACTTTTGTGTATAAGGGCATTTTGGTAATTACGCAAGGTTGCACAAGGGTAAGTGAACAAGGTCTCTAGATTGGACTAATTGACTAATTAGTAAGCCCCGTTCAGTTAATTAATTAATTAGAGAGTCGTCTTCCATCGAGAGAGAGAGATAGAGAGAGAGAGAAAGAGTAATTGTCTCCACCATTTCTTCCATTGTTAAGATCAAGGTTCGAATCATCGAACAAAAGACTTCAGGTTTGCAAGACTTCTATGATTTCGTTCTTCATCTTCACCATGTGAATTTAATTTAGGAACATTCGAATATGAGATATGGTTTTCGTTAGCACTTTCTAAATCTCTTTAAAGTTTAAAAATGTTATTTTTCCACTGTGTATAGGATTTAGAAAAAGCTTAAAATAGTTATGCATGTTCTTAACTTGATTTGGGCTTGCAAAATGGATAGATTCAAATTTTTTCCATCGACATCGAAGAGGAAGATTAGAAACAGTGTCTTCAGAAGATGAGTTGGACAATCTACAACAACTCTCAGACATATAGCCCGCTATAATTACTACTCCTAGTAGTTCTAGTCTTTCTGATTCTTCAAATCCTTCCGCTAGTATGATTAAGAAAATTATATTTAACTTTACTTATAATAAATGTGTTTACATATGTTAAATTTCTTAAATGATAAAAATTGAATATTTAATTTTATATAAGATAAATAAAATTTTTTTTGTAATTTAATTATTACTCTTAATAGGTTCCCCCTCTAACAAAAAAAGGACGCATGACCCAACACGCAACTTAGATTTACTTAGCATGAAACTAAGGGGAAAAAAAAAACTATACGATTTAATACCAGAAGGCAAGTTGTTCATGATAGAAAAGGGGAAAGATTGTCAAGTTATATGGAGACATTGGTATGATCTCAACACAACATACCCATCCAAGTTCAAGATTGGAATCATGTTAGTCAAGATGTGAGGGAAAAGTTTTGGACCTTAGTATTGGTATCAATCTAAATTGTAAAGTTATTGTTTAAAAATGATACCTCTTATTTATACATGACATTTTAATGAAATACAAAAGAAATATGAAGTAGATAAAGCATGCAAGAGCTGCATTCTTCAATGATATGGAAATTTGTTTAGAAGCTACAAAAATAAAAGGAAGGTCGAGTACTATAACCCTTATAACACATATGAGGAGAGATTGCGCCATTGACCTCCACATTTATCAAACGATGATTAGAGGTGGCTCATCCACTTTTGGGATACACCTGAGGCAAAGGTAAACATAATGATTTTTTCTTGGTAGTGTATCTTATGATACTCATCTTCACATAAGATGATATTTATTAGTTATATCTAACCTTATACTTTATTTGTATAACTTTTATTATGTTTCTATTACCTATATAGGTGAAATGCTATTTTTTAATTGATATAGGATATCTCAGGAAAAAAAAAAGGCAAAGCAAGTGATAAAGCATGCATCAGGATAAAAAAGTTGTACTCAAATATGATATGAACAGGTTGGAAATTTATTATTAAAATGATTTGTTTGTACATAAATAATTCATCAGAAATAACTAAATTGATTTACTTGTAAGAATAGGCACAAAAGAAGAAGGATCAGAGTGAGCCTAATAGAATTGAGATGTTTGTCTTAACACAAAAAAAGGACACCTAATGATGATCATTCTAAGGAGATTATGGTAATGAAGTAAAAAAATGATTTATATACTTGTATTTCAATTATAGACACATACTAAAATTATTTTATAAATCTAACAATTATTTTTGTTTTTTATAATTTAAGGATCAATTTCAACAATTACAATCCCAACCTAAGGGGATATCTTCTTCTACTTCTACATTATTTGTAGCATCTACATTTGTAGATGGGGCATATAATCAAGTCATGGGTCTAGAGAGGCATGGACATGTTCAAGGGTATAGATTTGGTCCTACTCCTACCTCAGTCTTTAGTTCTACTAGTAGAAGGCGATCAGGAGCTATTCGTTCAACACAACTTGAAATTACCCAAGAATTGCTAACAGTTGCAAAACAAAAGTTTACAGCTACAACTGAAGAACTCTCAAATGTGAAAGAAGAACTCTCACATGTGAGAATCATTTGAAGAGCGGTTAATAGAAGTTCAAAGGAAGACACGAGAAGAAGTGAAAAAAGAGTTTGAAGAAAAAATATCGGAAATGCAAAGACAAATGCAAGCACAACTTCAAGAACATATGATGCAAATGATGTAATAATTTCAGCAAAGGCAGTAGAAATTTGAAGATTATGCTACATCTTTATATGATAGATTCTCCAAACTTTTTTTGCTTTCTATGACTATTATGTGATATTCAGTTGGTTGATTTGTTATATTATGTTAGAATACAAAACTAAATTTGAATCACTTTTGTTTTGTTGTTATTTTATATATATATATATTATGTTTTTGTTATTATATGACATATATTAATATATAAGTTACTAACTAGCTTGGGATAATTGATTATAGTATATTGTACTACATTGAAAATTTGAATTTTGAAATTGTTTTAATTGCTTAATTTCATATACAGGTCTAAAATGAGTTTGTTTAGGTTTATAATAGGTTTGGACAATGTGAATCTGTAAAAGACTAATGTCTAAATGTAACAAATTTTAGTCACGACCATTAAAAATTGTAACCATAAGTCCACTTTTAGTCACGATCAGTAATGAACTGTGACCAAATTTTAGTGACTATGAAGAACTATGTGTGATAAATTTTAGTCACGGTCATTAACAATTGTGACCATAGCCCTACATTTAGTCACGATCATTTAATTAATCGTGACCATAGCCCTACCTTTAGTCATGGTCAACTAAAGGTGACCATAGCACTATATTTAGTCATGGTTAAGAAATTGCCTATGACCATAAGATTACATATAGTCATAGTCCCTCATGTAGTTGTGACCATAAGCTTACATTTAGTCCATAAGTTGACATTTAGTCACAGTCAATTACTTGACCATGACCATAAGCTTACATATAGTCACAATCGCTTATTTAACCCATGACTATAGGTGTACATTTAGTCATGGTTGATTACTTGATCGTGACTATAAGTGTACACATAGTCACGATTGATTACTTGACTATTACCAAATCAAATGAAAAAACAACAAAGTGTCCCTCACTTTTGGTCACAATTTTTTATGTTTGTCATAAAAAAAGAAACCATATGGTCATGATCACCTAGAAAATTGTGACCAATACCTTTACCTACTCCTATTGTGATGCTCGATCACGGTTTCATAAGACCATGACAATTGGTTTTGGTCACAGAGTGATAAGATTTGGTCACGATTGGTGACCATGACCTAAAACCCTATTTCTTGTAGTGTATCATTATACCTCTATTGAGAATACCTATTGCCATAAGCCTTTATCAATGGTGACCCAATTTATAAGCGTATATGACCACTTTAGGATCTCATTTATAGGTCAAAGTCTCCTATTGATTTTGGTACAAGTTCAATATCCTCTTAAGGTTGAGAGTCTATGCAATATAGTAGCATGGTGAATCATGAAAACTAATAGTCTTATGTCATGGTTCACCATAGGTCTTATCCAGTGTATAGTTACAGATCCAACTTATTATGTATCAACTTACATACTCTAACTTATAAGGAGCATATGTCAAATTTCGCTTAAGGAATTACATGGTGTCACAGATTTCATGATCACATGTCCTTTGGATCACCCAAAAGGATACATTATCTTAACCCTATGAGATATCATGGTGCCTCTATTGAGAATACATATTGCCACAAGCCTTCATCAACAATGACCCAATCCATAGGGATATATGACCACTTTAGGATCTCACATATAAGTCAAAGTCTCCTATTGATTTTGGCACAAACTTAATATTCTTTCAAGGTTAAGAATCTATGCAATATAGTAGCTTAGTGTATCATGACAACCGATAGCCTTATGTCATGATTCACCATAGGTCCTGTCCAGTATACATCACATATATTAGTGCACTCACCATGTGAAACCCACCACAATGACTAAGATAAGTCATCCCTCCAATTAAGGGGTATTGCACTATAATCTCTATTGGATTACCTAAATCCATGAATTGATTGTGGTTAACTTGTCTATTTATAAGGAACCCGTGACTTTTATCCTTTATGCAACTCCTAATACACCCAAGTCATATACAATATAAGATACATTGGTTGAATGCTCAAATCAATGTCAATACAACGCAAATATGGCGAGAGGACAATTAAGTTTGACTTTGTTAGATCATGTATTACTTTTAGGGCTCAATCCCAAGAGTGTGTGCTAGTGGTGGTTGAATGTGAGGGTGTTCTGAATGTGAAGGAAGGCTAAATGTGAGCAATAACATCAATGAGAACGGAAACAAGAAAAGGATGAATATGGAAGGCTTATTTCATGTTGTATCAAGAGGCTTAAATTAGGTGAAGGAAGATAGAAAAAAAAAATATAAGAGAAATTTGAGTCGAAACACAATCCTAACACACATCAAGAAATGTATAATAGCATAAAGAACATTTCACAAGCAATTAACAACAATTCATGTGGCCTCCAATATGCACATCCAAATGATACATAATCTCCATATCCATAAGAGGCACAAGAAGAAGAAGATGATCACTACTACAAAAATTGAAATTAATGACGCTTTATTTTATGACGCTTTCTAAAAGTGTCATTATTGAGGGTATACAATGACGCTTATAAGAAGTGTCATAGTTGTATTATTTATCTTGATACTTATTATAAGTGTCATTATTTGTCATCTTTTTCCTTATAACTGTGTATATAATGACGCTTATAAAAAGCATCATAGTTTTATTATTTACCTTGATACTTATTATAAGCATCATTATTTGATGGGTATGTAATGACGTTCCTGATAAGTGTCATAGTTGTATTGACTTTTAAAATTTTTGTTTTTAAGTTAACTTATACAAATTTTGATATTAGAATTTTATTCTATAAATTAATTATGGTAAATTGACATTAATATTAATGACATAAAGTTGCTACATTAAGGTTTTTTAAAAAAAATTGGATATAAATAAAATAAAATCCTAATAAATTATTTTTTTATTATTTGATAATAATTTTTTTATAGTTTGTATCAATACAATCTATTTTCATAAACTATTTTTCATTTTTATTAAATTAGAAATTATCTTATATTTCATTTAAAAATAATTTGTTAATTTATTTGTGGACCACAAAAAAGTGGCCTATTTTGAGCACTTGTTCGGGCCTTGGGCCACATTTATTGGGTTTAACCCTTTTATTTGAGAAGGTTTTATAGTTAATGAATATAAATTTGAAATTATTTAACTAAAATGAAATAAATTAATATTTAAATTAATTTAATGATGATTAGACTCACAATAAAACTAAATGCAATAAGAATATTTATAAAAATTTTATAATATTTATGGGAATTAAGTTCATTCTATTAAATTAGTTTTTTTTTTTAAATATCAATATTCAAATTAAACCAACATCAACCTAAAATATCAAATAATTAAACAATATAAATTCATTATGAGTTCAATATATAAAAATTATTATTGAAAGATGAAATAAAGAATACTATTTTTAATTTATTGAAAAAGGACATGCATGGTATTTTAGAATTTGTTATAAAGTCTCCATTGAAAACCCTAACTTTTGGAAGACAAGAAAGAAGGGAGAGAGCCACGTTTTTTAGTGAGAAAGAAGAGAAGAGAGAAAAACGAAGGTTTTTCTCATCATGCTCAGATTTCATCAAATGTCCAATCCCGCTTCATCCGTGGTCCGATCGAGTTGAAATTTGAAGGAGAGGTTCGTGGCTCATGTATCTTCAATATTAACGATGGAGATCGGATTTTGAGTTTCGGATAGTCATTAGAGAGAAAGAGGAGAAGAGAGAAAAACAGCGGTTTTTTACATCATGCCCAGATTTCATCAAAGGTCCGATGCTGCTTTGTTCATGGTCTGATTGAGTTGAAATTTGGAGGAGAGGTTCATAAGTCATTAATCTTAAATTTAACGGTGAAGATCGGATTTGAACAGTAAAAAACTTCCTTTTGACACTTTTTAATCATATATTCTCAATTATATGATAAGTAAAAATAGTAATTCCATTAATATTTTATATTTTAATATTTTGCATAACCTATGCATGAATTACCTCATGTTTTATTGATTTCACAAGTTGGTTTGAGTTTTTGTGGTTTGATTTCATTTGGTTCAAGTTATACCTTGTTATTTTGGAGCTAGTTTTGGGAGTGAAAAATGGTGATTCGTTGAAGAGAAGAGAGGCTGGGATTTTTCTTTTAGGAGAGTAGAAGTGTGAAGAAAGAGTGGGAATTTTCTAGGTAAGAGGAAACAAGAGAACAAGGGTTGTTCAATTAAAGATTTTTTATAGAGGGAGGAAAGAAAATTGAGGGAAGGAGCTATGAGAGTAGGAGAGTTGTTTTGGGTGCTAGGCAAAAGGCAAGAAGTGAGAGTTGTTCGGTTAAATATCTTTGATAGAAAGAGTGAAGAAAATGAGAGAAGGAGTTGTGAGAGAAAGAAAGATAGAGAGAAAGACATATGAAGACTATGTTAATTTGTTCATGGAAAGATTGAGGGAAGGGTTGAAAGAGGAAAAAAAGAAGGAAAGAAAATATAAGGTTGTTTGGTTGTTCATGGAAAGCTTGAGGAAAATGGGAGAAAGAGGAAAAAGAGAAGGAAAGAAAATGTAAGATTGCTTGGTTGTCCATGGGAAAATTATTAAATTTAAGATGAATGCATATTTCCTACCTCTATTCAATGAAAATTAAGAGGAAAATCTTTAGACATTTTTTCTACCTTTTTCCTTAACATTTTTTTCTTACATTTTCCCATAATATATAAAATTTCCCTTTGAAACTTTATTTATGTTTTGTTCTTTGGATTGTATATTTGATTTTTTGTTTTTTAGGTAGAAGAATGATGAATAAAATATATTTTATTGGAGAAAATCAACTAATAATGCTCTTTACAGTTTAGTTCTTGGTAAATAACTCAAAACCCCATTTAGAAATTTATTTTTCTATTGCTCTTGAATCACCTAAACTAAAATAAAAAAATAAAATAAAAAAAGAAAGAACTAGTGTTTTTTCTATTGTTTAATTTTCTCAAAATTTTCTACTTTTCATTTTATATTGGTTCTTGTGTTTTTTTTTCCTTTAAGATTTTTGTGAGAGTTTTAGTTTGAATTGCACTTTTTGGTTTTTGCATTTATAATTGAGAGATTTTTTATTCTCCTTGTATTTGTTTATAGGTTTCAAAGGAAATTGGTTGGCCAAAAGACAAGAAATCATAATGTTGAAGGAGGTAGTGATGCCGAAAACCATGAAGATTACATCAAAGTCATTTGGAGGATGATCTTATTTTTTATAGAATATAGATCTTAATAGTTGTTGCACTAATATTTGTTCTTTTGTAGAATTAGAAATTGTTATTGAAATATTTTGATATAATTAATAAATTTGTATGTAAGTATGAAGTTACATTAATAGTTTGATGTGTCATTGATAAAATCTATTAAAAATGACACTTCTATAAATGTCAAGATTGCTTATTTCATAAAAATGATATCACTAGAAAATGTTTAAATATGGCGCTTCTTATGAGTGTCGTTGTTAACATTATCCAAATATGATGCTTCTTTAAACGTCATTGAAAGTATTTATCAAAAATGGCGCTTCCTGAAAGTGTCATTGTTGCCTAAGACATACAATGACAGAGGCGAAGAGGACGCTTTAGAGAAGCATCATCTGTTACCTTTCTTGACGCTTAAAAAACGTCATTGTTTCCCATTTTTCTTGTAGTGTTTATGATAATTATCAAAATGTAAAGAGAACTAAGTAAACTTGTTTGGAATCCTCTTTCTCTAAAAAATTCTGATATGTGTTTCGCAAAGGAAAATGTTGATCTGTGTTCTCTCCACTAAAGAAAATATGATCCGTGTTCTTCACCAAGGAAAATATAATCCATTCTCTCTCAACTCCAAGGAAAATTCTGATGTGTTCTTCAATTCCTCAATGTCAAACCCTATCTTCAATCTTCAAAGAAAATTTTGATAGTCTCTTCAATGTTATAATGTGTTCTTCAATTCTCCAACGCCAAAACATGTTGTCCTTCTTCTTCTCTCAAAATTTTGATCTATTTTCCTCTCCCAATTCTTCATTTCCCTTTAAATTCTTATTTGTGCTTCTCCAAATTCACATTCTGATGTGTGCTTCCCTTAACTCCCAAGAAAATTCTAATGTTCTCATAACTCTCTAAATCGTGTAGTCAATCAGCTTACCATTTAGAAAATTCTAATGCATTCTTTCTCCTAACCACGTAACCCATGTGACTCTCTTCTAGAGAATTCTAATGCATGCACCTCTCAACCTCTTCCAACCCAATCTCAAAAATGTGCTCTCTCTACCCTCAATCCCTTCACCTTCTAGAAAGTTCTGGTTGTCACTTAATAGCCCATAGAAAGCCTCTCTTTTAATGCAAAATGTGCTTCCTACAATCCATGTTTCTACTACCTTATAGAAAATTCTGGTAGAACACTTTCTCAACAACCACTCAAACTCAATGCAAAAGAAACCCTCTCTCCTCTCAACAATGCAAAATGAACCTCTCAAGCTCTCAATGAGACCCTCTTCCCCTTTTAGAAAATTCTCTCAATCCAAAATGAAACCTCAAGCTCCATGTCAAACGTCTCCCTCTAAAAAATTCCAAAGAGACCTCTCCTAAACTTCTTCTAGAAGAATCCCATCTCAACTATTTAAAATGAACATCTCATGCTCTCATTCAAAATGTTTCCCTCAAAAGAAATGCCAAAGAACTCTCCTAAAATGAAAAGTGAAACTCCCTTCCCCCAAAATATGCTCTCTCACAATCTCTAATTCTATCAATGCTAAACCATGTTCTCTCTCAATCCAAGAGAAATTCTCTTCTAGAAAATTCTCCCCATGATAAAGAAGCTTCTTTCTCCTAAAATGAAACATTAAGCTATCCTTCTTTGCTTCAAAATTACTTATAAGCCCCTAACAAAAAACTTTTAATTTAAAAGAAAACTAAACCTAAAATCAAAGCAAAGGTTCACTAAAAAAAGGGACAATAACCCTAAATTGAGCCTTGGGAATACTAAAAATCACACTAAGGATCCATAAAAATCCCTTCAAAAAGTCTCCGAGAAATGGCCCAAAAGACTAATGACAAGTTGAATAACATGTGCTACAAGCACAAAATGGAGGGTCTACATAAGAGTTAGAAGGTAGTTTTGGAAATGAAATGATTTCACTATTAGAATGCATGTTTTAAGGATTCTTTTCTTAAAAATGTATGTATTTTGAAAGTCAAAAGTTAAAATTCTCAAAAAATTTATTTTTAAGTGGTGAATGATTAGATAACTCTTCCTTAAAATTATACCATTATTAAAAATAGGTTCTAGAGGTAAAAATAAATATTGTAGTGATTAAATTTGTTTAGTTTTTAACATTATTATAAACTAATTCCAAGACATGCAATGATTCTTTAGATCATGCTTATCAATGTGATACATGTTTATTTTTTGGGGCGTGCGCCTAATTATAATTATTTTCTAAATCTATCAAGTATTTAGTTTTCCCTACAAAAATCCAAGTGAGCAAACTTATCATAATTAATTTTTGTTGTAGATGCCTCTGTGACTTGGCTCAATCTATCTGGGCACATGTGAAAGACATAAAGGGTGTTTTTCCAATAATTTAGAAATCGATCGGCTTGATACACATAGCCCCTTCATCCTGATGAATCCAAATAAGAATCACCCTTATAAACAACGAAAAATTGCACCGAAAAAGTATAAAATAAGAATGGAGTCATGGATATATAAGCCTTTCCATTTCCAACAAGTCTATCTGGTCTAGCCAATCTAATGTCCCTATAATGGTATCCAACTTTGTTTTAATTTTTAAAATTTTTTAATGTTATAAATAAAAAGTAGAATGTTAATAATTACCAATTAAGTGTACAAATAAAACATGGTTGATCGGATAATTATTCTACTATAACATAGAAAATATTATAAAAAATATCTTATATTTCTCAGCTCTTTGGACGTACACCTTAAGCCATAACCTCTAATCTTATTGGATGTCTCATATTCTTCCTTGTATATCTAAGTATCACAAATAGACTTTACATATTTATTTTTATCTTAACTTATTTTTCTTATAATTTAAAATGTTTAGATAGATTCTTAATAACTTTAGTTACTCTGATAATACTATTTTCACAATAAAATTAATAATATAAACATCGTACACAGATGTTCTTCGCAAAAGAATATGTATCAAATAAAGATATGAGAGACTTTTAAAGACACTTTCATGTAAAAAATCTTCAAACTGATAAATGGTAGTTTTTTCCATTCATACTTTCATTCGTTCATGTACAGAGTATATATAAAGGGTAATCACCATTCTAAGAATGGGAAGGAATGATACAAGGAAAGAATGATATAAAGAAATAACAACTAATATCCTAATATCTCAACTTTCTTAATATCTCAATATTCTTAATATCTCAACTTTCCTAATATCTCAACACTAAATAATATAAGGAAAGAATGATATACGGAAAGCATTCCTAATATCTCAACAAAAAATTTAATTTTATCTAAAATTTTCTAGGATTGTCCAGCACCAAAGTGGAGATGCCATAACTACACCTTTGAGACCCCACCAAGTCTGAAACAAAGAAATCTAGAATTTCTGGACTTGCAAATCTAACTTCCAAGTAACCACAATTGGGATTAAAGAAATTTCCACTCTCCTTTTCCACAAATGATAAAGAAGCAGAAAAGCTTGGTCGCCCAAGGTTTTAAGTACCTCCCTTCTACAAAAGCAACAGCCCACTTGCGCTAAGTGGTGTTTGGTTCCGAGTCTCTCTTCTGTACTGTGCTTCTTTGGAGAAGCTTCTTTTTTCTCCTTCTCCTCTTTAATTCTAACCTGTCTTTGAAACCCAATTCTGATGTCCTCTCTTTCTTTTGATTCTGAGGCAGTTTTCTCTCTGCATCATATTTTGACAAACTTGCAGAGAAGCTTTGTTTTTGTCAGTATTGAAATGTGTAGGTAGCTTGCTTTCTTCTATTTTTTGCTTGGGAATAGCAAAATTAATGCTATATCTACACTGTGGTTGCTGCGGTTTGATGAAGGAGCTGAGTTTTTGAGGCTGCTCTCCTAAATTTCTTCTTTTCATCAGTTCTTTCTTTCTGGG
>JAAKHE010000598.1:64018-74468 GCA_011039315.1 Vitis labrusca
CAGGCTCTGCTCATCATCTATCAAGCCTGTTTCCCCTTGTGTGTGTCCGTTCATATTTGTACGTATAATGTGTTGTACTTAGTTGATTTGGATTCAAATTGGATGTGAATATGATCCTATGTTGGTTTTTATTGTTTAAACACGCAATTACCTTTTGTAAATACAAAAACTGTTTGTTGACTACTTCATCATAACAACATTCATTTTTGGTGTAAATTTTAGTATAGGAGTCTAAAGGAACAAGGAAAAAACTTAGATAGAACTTAAAATGGTGTCCCAATGAAAAGAGTCCAAGTGAACAAAGAATAAACTTAAATAGAACCTAAGATGGCGTCCCAATATGAAGAATCCAAGGGAACAAAGAATAAACATAGATTGAAAGAAAAATTTGTCATATCGATACCAAAGGTAAATACTAACATTGATTTTGTATCAAGCCTTTCACATTTTCATACTGTCTTAGCTAGTATTGACCTTTAAAGAGTTTTCAAGTGTTCCAAGGTAGCCCAACCACATATGTTTGTGTTTGGTTTGATGTCACATGTCAAATCTTGTAGATACACTTAATCTCTAGTTTTGGGTCATCTTTGCTACTAACAAACTTGTGATTCAAAGCTAGTGAATTCAAATCTAGAAGAATATTATGTACTACACTGAATTTACTACCGATTAACTTATAGGTAGAGATCGTGTTGCAACAAAATCTCCCTTATGGCAAGGAGTGGCACTAGTTTGGTCGACTATATTGGTTTGATATGTGAGTGTGTTAGAGTAAATTAATGCTCAATAGTATCAAACTAACCCTACCAAAGGAGTTAGTAACCATCTCTAAATATTATAATTCCTCCAAATAGAGTGTGGTATGTTTGGGAGAGTGCTCAAGTATCTTTCTTCCTCAAATAATTATGTATGCATGCTAAGGTCTTTTGCATGCATGTTAGGGTCCTTTATGTACATTAGATACTTTTTATGCTTCATGCTAGGACTTATAAACCATGAATCGTACCAATACCAAAATCAACAAAATAAGAAAAGTTATCCATTAGGAAAATAATTGGCTAAGAGAATAACATAAGACTTTTTTTTATTAAATTAATTGAGAAAAATTACACCAATAACAATACTAACAATGATCAACATACTATACCAATGGATTCCCCTAGAAGGGGAAGTCTCTCGAATAGAACATATAATATTTATAATATTCTAATCAAAATCTCCTAATTATGTGATTTCATAATAGCTCTTAGAATCTAACCTTACACTATCTCCTAACTATGAGGTTTCTATTGGAATTGAGCCCCTAAAAGCAAAACATGATATAATAAAGTTAGACTTAACTATCCCCTTGTTATCCTTTTGGTGTATTGACATTGATTTGAGCATTTAGCTCATGTCTTTTATATTGTACATGACTTGGGTGCATTAGGAATTGCACAGAAGATACAAGTTATAGGTTTCTTGTAAGTAAATAAGTTGTCCACAATTGGTTCATGGATTTGGGCAATCCAATAGAGACTGAAGTGCATCACCTCCTAATTGGAGGGATGGTTTGTCTTTGCTATCAGGATGGGTTTACCATGGTGAATGCACCACTGTATGTGATGCACACTAGACAAGACCTATGGTGAATCATGCTAGAAGGCTATATATTATCATAATTCACCAAGTTACTATACTACATGGACTCTTAACCTTGAGAGGATATTGAGCATGTGCCAAAATCAACAGGAGGTTTTGATCTACAGGTGAGACCCTAAAGTGGTCATATATTCCTATGGATTTGGTCATTATTGATGGAGGTTGGTGGTAAAAGGTATTCTCAAGAAAGACATCATGATATCTAATGAGATTGAAACAATGTGTCCCCTTGGGTGATCAAAAGGACATGTGATCATAAAATTTGTGGCCACAATAATTCATTTAGTGGAATTTAACATATGTTCCTTAAAGCTAGAATATATCAGTTGATCACATAATAAGTGGAATCTGTAACTTAAGGATTTGAGAGGTAATTTTGATAGGTGATAACACTACTTTGTTATAATACAGACATTAGTTCATAGGGAGTCTGCATGTAATGGGTAGTAGGTCACAGATCCAAATTTCATCTCGTTGTTATTTTTATGTAGGATAATGGAGTGCAATTGATTCTCTTTAGTGAAATATTGAATTAACTTTAGAATTGGATTCTAATGGAGCCAATACTCCTATGAGTTCTAGTGGCCCCCACTCTAAGCTTATATACCATGATGACATAGTTTATGAGAGTTGGACTGACTCTAGGTTCATTCTTGTGCATAAAGGGTGTTTTGGTAACTATGTAAGGTTGCATAGAGGATAGTGAACAAGGTCCATAGTTTGGGCTAATTGATTAATTAGATGACTTTATGTGGTTAATTAATTAATTATAACACATTTTGGGCTAGTTAACTGACCCAAGCCTTGATGAGCTTAAGTCACTTAAGCCCAACGGGCAACCCTATAAATACCCTCTTATGGGTTAGGGTTTCCTAATGACTTTCAATTAATTATTTTCCACCTCTAGATAGAGAGATTCAAAGCTTTCTCCCTTCCATTTCCTACACTTTAGAGTGCCAAGATTGTGGTTCAAGTCATCGAGTAGAAAATCTTAGGTGTATGAGACCGCCAGATTCTTCAAGCTTCTTCTTCATCAGATGGATTTTGATCTTGGAACATCCAATTACATGTATGAATATTGTATCTCTAAATCTATAGTTAATAATGATTTTTATAACCATATATTTCCACTACAATAGATTTAGAGATGCCTAGAGATAGATGCATGCATCCTACGAGATCCAAGGCATAGGAATGGAGTAATCTAAGGTTCCCAATAGTTTCACAATAGCTCTTAGGATCTACCTTATAGTATTGATTGGTCAACACCTCATGATCGAAGTGTGTATAGAATTGTTATTGGTCTACTTGTCACTCTCCATTAATGTATGCATTGGAGTGGTGGTCTATTAGATTAATATGGCATGCCTTAAGTTGAAAGAAGCCTCCCTACATAATTCCCTAAGTAATGATGTTAAACCTCCTTCCCTAGTGTCAGTTCAAGACTGAATGCTACTCCTTTCAATTCATTGATTTAAACTAAGAAACAAGAGCATGCATTAGGATACCCCTCCATTGATATGACATTCCTTCATTGATGTATGTGTTGGGACGCTCCTTTATTGATGCAACTATGACTAACCTACTTTTATCTTACTTCTACTAAAGGGGCTTACTCCAATTAAAATAATAGAAAGTTGTCATAATTGATATTAAAAATACAACTCTATTAAGTTGATGTGATGTTTGTGTGATGATCTCTTTTACTATGCTCTCCTATTTATACCAATTGAAACTTTACTACTCTATTTTAAAGGTCTCAAAACATTCCATTAGTCATAATTTTCATGTCACTCACCCAATAATGTTGGGGTTCCACTTCTTATCATCGCTTTAACCGCCCATCTTAAATCACTATGTTAGGACATTAAGTCTTCTACTTTATATGTTGGCAGTTTTGTTCCTACTCATTCTAGCTTATAAAACTTTTTAGATAGTGACTTACTCTCCATTAAAGATTCAAGGTTGTTAATTGCTCAACTGAAAAGTCACAGGTAATATAGGGGTGGTATTACAGCCACCAGTTCCACTTCTTATCATCACTTTAATCATCCATCTTAAATAACTAGATTAGGACATTAAGTCTTCTACTTTATATATTAGAAATTTTGTTCCTATTCATTCTAGCTTAGAAAACTTTTTAAATAATGACTTACTCTTTACTAAACATTCAAGGTTGTTGATTGCTCAACCGAAAGTCATAGGTAGTCTAAGAAGGTTTGTTTAGTGGCAAGTTAAATGGTTGAAGGGTTAGAGTGGATCGATTACTCTTTTCTAAGTTAAAATGCGTTAATTTATGTTTGAGAAAAATAAAGGACTAGATCGATGGAACTAATGCTAAAGCACTAGAACCGCTCAAGTGCTTATCTAATGCTTAAGCGCCTAAGGTGCTCAAGTGATGGTTAAGTGCATTCAAGTGGTCCCTTCGAATCTACTAGAATATAACAATTTTTTTTTTTTTTTTTGGAAATTCATGATTATTTTTTTGGGAAATTCTATACACCAATCCCTTGGCCTGAAGACCTATATAAACTCTCTCTTAACTCATTTTAGGGTTGGACACTTTGAGATAATTAACACAACTTGCCCTAACATTCCCAAACTCTCAAAAATGATTCATCGCTTTGAATTCTAGGTTGTTGGAAGGATCTGCATCCTCTCAAAGGCTAAGGTGAATCCACTGGAGCATTGGAGGTGTTGCGTCATAGACGTGGATCAAAGCATAGGTGTTGAAGAGTTAAACTTTAGAGTAAAGTCGCCAAGTAAATTTGTGTGTCTTGTTTTCACATAATGGATTAGTATATTAGAGGTCTTAGACCCTATGATTTTTTATCTCCACAATTACTATGAGGCCTTCCACTTAAAAAAAATCTTGTTTCGCTTGTGTGATTTTGTTTGCATTAAATATTCATATTATCTAACAATATTAAGTTGATTTAAAATGGGTTAAATTCATATCATTGATTTTAATTTGGATTAAGTCCTTCAATTCTTGTATTATAATTTTTAAAATTCACTCATTTACCCCGCTTTGGGTGTTATCCTACTTGACATAAGTTTTTTCAAACTCATCATGTCTTTAATTCAAATTTTGAAATGGTTTTAATTAAAATAACTAATATGGTGGATTAATCAACCTTCACCACCTAAGCTCTCACTTTCCACCTAATATACATCAAATAAGAATCCCTATATTATTGCATCAACATGCTCTTTTTTTCTTTGAAACTCTACTAAATCTTATCTCTTATTTTATGTGGAACCTACCTGATTTTTATTTATTTTTTTAACCATCACACCTCCAATGTAGATTATATATAAGAAATCCTCTTTTCATAGCAACTATATATCTCCCAACCAATTTCTCCATATTTTGGTAGTTAATTCCACAAATTATTATGATGTGATGTGCCAAAATTGGGGCAAAATAAGTAGGTTTTTTTTTTTCAAAATATAGATTGCTACTAGCAAACTTGTTATTAGCTAGCAATAAACTCTTAATAGAAGGGTGTGTCTTTCTAGAGTTCAATTTGCCACCACCGAACTTAGGATTTTGCCACAAGCAAATCTTTGGATAGTAGCTAATAATTATTTTGGGTGAATTTGTTACTAGTGAAACTTGGCAACTCATTACTACTGACGTAAAAGATGAAGGGGATTTGAAAACTAAAGCATAGTTCTAGGTTTTATCTTTTGCTTTAAAAAAACACAATGATGTTTCTTTCTTCCACCATTGTTGAATTTGTTTAAGAGTTGGTGATGACATATTTCACCGATAAGCTAGTGACCAACTAATTTGGGAGAAAGAAGAATAATTTGATAGAAAAATTGCTTCGAGAGAATTTTTGTCATTCTTTTCTTTGTTTTAAGGTTTGTCATTATGTATGCATTTTTTGCACCAACTCAATCCAGTTGATTTCATATACTTGTCTTTTATTACATAGACTTTACTTTCAGTAATGGTAAAAGTGGCAATGTGTCTTAGCAATGTGCCCCTTCCTTTGTCAACACACCTATAAAACTTTAATACAACATTTTCTGATCTTGTTGGAAAGGGAGAACCCATATTATACTACCATCTCTTTTGGTTCTTCAATCATGTAGAGGTTCAATCTATTAAAAGGAAAATCGGAATTGTTGTTAAAGCTATCAGACAAGTGGACAACCTTGCTAAGGGAAAGCCTAAAAATGGTGAAATCAACCTTATGAACATGTCTGAAAGTCAATGATTTCACCTTAGAGCTTAAATGAAGCCTAATTATGGTACATATTAGAGACATAACTTTTTAGTTTGGACAAGAATTATTATCTTAATTATATACATACAATCTTTTCTTTGATAATTCTGGTTGTCCCCCAAACCTATATTCTCTACATACACTTAAACAATGCCTCTAAGAAGTATGGTACGTCATAAAGTAAAATAGAAAATAAAACAAAGTATCCACATAATAGAAAAATGGGCATCTCCAAATAGTCAATTTCTACCAATCATCCATCAAAACATATATATACATATATATGTATACTTCTCCCCCTTCTTGTCAAGAAGACAAAGGCATGACCATAAATACTTCTCCCACTTTCAAATCGTATATAGAATATAAGTTATAAATGCACATGAAGCATAAAGATACTTCTCCTCCTTTCAAATCATATATAGGATGGAAGTTATTCATTTTGTGGAATTGTATTGTTGGGATTGCTTTGTTCAATTTAGATCCTTTGTGTAAAGCTGAGGCTAATGTCCTTTAATGTTAGTGAATCTTTGAATGATTCAAACATTGTTAACAATAAATTCAAGAATGTTTGAGCTTTCTATCCATCTTTTATGATTTCATCTCGAGTGTCTAGGCTATGTTTGGCTCCTGGAAAATGTAAGCGAAACGCGAGAGAAATAAAATAGAGAGAAAAGTAGAAGAAAAGAAAAATAAAAAATAAGATTTAAAATCAATAAATTATTTTTATCTACTATTTTAAATTTATTTTAGTTATTTTAACTATTTTATATAAAGATTAAATCATTTTAAACAACATAAATTTTTATTTAATTTTAATTATATTGGATTTTTTTACAATTTTCATAGTACAATTAAAGAAAATTATTTTTCTTAATTTTATTTTTCTTTATATTTTTTTGGGACCAAACACAACCTAGGAGTTCAAAGTAGAGATGACGAAATCTATGGTATGTAGGCTCCTAAGTACTCAAGAATAGGTATGTTTTCATCTTGAGTGACTAGGAATTAAGAGTTGGAGAAAGAAGTCAAGTTGTGGTGTGCGAAGCCATACCTACATATGTAGGGAGGGATAGACCAACAATAGATAACCGTAGCCTTCTTGCGATAATTGCCCTCCTGGCCCTATGGTTTTTGTCTATAGGCGTTCAATTTCTTCCTTCTTTCTTACTGCTTCAACGTAGCCCAACAAACTCAGGTCTACAGGTATGTCAATGGATTGTGCCGGACTTGGGATGCCACACCTTAGTTAGACCTAGATGGGCTGACACTTGGGCTCAGGCTGGGCAAAAAGTTAAATTCCCAGTTCAGGCTCGGCCCAAGCCCCAGTCCAACTTCATTTACGTGTTGGGCTTTTAGGCCAACTCGGTTATTATTATACGGAATTATTCAATGTGAATAAAAGAATATATTAAAAATTAGTTAGCAGTTGTTTGGATAAACCTTTTTTTCCTTCATTCTTCTTAGGCTATGTTTGGCAACGAAAAAATTGAGGAAACATAAAAGGAACAGAAAATAAAGATGAAAAATAGAAAAATAAAATATAGATTTTAAATCAACAAATTATTTTCACATATTATTTTAAATTTATTTCACTTATTTTAGTTTTTTTATGTAAAAATGAAATAATTTTAAAATGTAAAAAAATAATTTATATTTAATATTTTCTTATATTCCATAATGAAACCAAACAAAAGAAATTTATCTATCTCCAAGTGAAGCTAGACGAATCTACATCCAATTGACACAACACCAACATGTTGGGCTAATGGAAGCTTAAATGCAAATATGTTAGACACAAAGATAAAACAATCACACATACGGACCAATATGCCTACATCCATGGATAAGAGAGAATATTTTTACTATATAATAGAGAACGTTATGGAGAACAAAATCAAATACAATTATTGGGTTTCCGAGATATTTCATGTTTCCTTATTCCTCATATCCACATCATATCACGAGCACCCTCGCCCTACTGGTATTTCTCGTTCTCTCTCACATCTCTATCCATCTTGTATAGTGTGTACAGGTTCATATTCATCTCATAATTTTTTCTCCTTATGACCTAAAATATTTATAAAGATATTTTCAACAACTTTTCTTATTCTATATGAAAATCTAATATTACAATAATATATCACTTTAGGAAATATTGTATACAATATTCTTTATAAAAAAGAATTTTTACTAATTAGGAATTTGGGATACTTCCCAACTATATATAGTTTTAGTCTACTAGTTGTTATAGTGATTAATCTACTTTTTAAGTTTCAAATTATTTTTAGAAATTAATTAATTCAATACAAAATCTTATTTGATTTGAAGTTCATTCTTCTAGTGACAAAATTGTATAAAAATATAATTATTAGAGAAGAAAAATAATAGTCATTTTGAACTAATTTTTATTCATAAAATTTTATTATTAATTAATTCATTATTTTATTTTGAAATTATTTTTCAAAATCACTAAACTTGTTAATAAAGCTAAAGCATTGAATTTTTGCTTAATTTGGAGTTTGTTTGTTTAATGAAAAAAAGAAAAGTTATATGTTTACTTTTAGACTATGTTTGATTCCTTGAAAATTTGAAGAAAAATGTAAGAAAAAAAAAGTGAAAAAAAATAAAAAATAAAATTTTTTTTTTTCATACTAATTTAAACTTTTTTCACATATTTAACTCATTTATATAAATATTAAATAATATTAAAATATACAAGTTTCTTAATATTTGTAATTATATTTGACTTTTTTTTTTTTCATATTTTTCATAATAAAACCAAATTCTATTAAAAAATAATTTTTTAATTTTATTTTTCCTTCTCTAATATTTATCAGGACCAAATATGATCTAATAATGGTTTCTATTTTATGGATTTTTTTTTTACCATCTATGTATGCATGTACGGAAACACTTTTTTCCAAGAAATGTAGCTGGTATCAAAGGCATGGACCACCTAGCAAGTGGCTGCCCTCCAACTCAAGCTTTAACTCATAAGCTGATGAATGTGGTGATGGGCTTTGACTTAAGGATGATGGAGAACACTCACAAATGTTATCGGTGCAGAAGAAGTTGTCTCATAGACGTTTCCACTAATAAGAACAACTGAAGGCCTAAATGTCAAAGCCATGGGCCTAAATGTCGAAGCCATTGGCCTAGGAGTTACATCAAAGTATGAAAATTAATTCCTAACTAAAACATTGATATTGTTCTACTGGGTGGTGGTCTTTCGCTTCACACATACTTTGAAAATTCATCTCTTCAACCTTTTTCCTCTTTCTAGAATTCTTTTGGTCTCCCTTTTACCGCGTCTTTTGGAGCCATCAAGTGCTCCTTGTCATTTTTGTTTTCCAACTTTGAAATAGTATGAGCTTCGTGTTTGAAACTGCTCACTCTTTCCAACATATTTGTAGATTTGGACCACTAATAATTTATAAGCACTTTTTTTAAAGTTTATAAAAAAAAAAAAGCACTTTTGTTAATATGTTCATGAACCAAAGCATATGTGTACATGATATTAAGAGTATGTTTTAGATGTCATTTTTTGAAAAAAAAAAAAAATTAGACTTGTTTCGTAACATTTGAAAATGTTTTTCTTATAAAAATTAAACGTTTCTCAAAATTTTAAAAATTGTTTTTAAAAACACATATTCTATAATCACATGAAGTACATAATGATTTTCAAAATTTGTTATACACCCAAATATTAAAAACACTTCCAAATACCTTTTGGTGGTTCGAAACATCAATTGATTTTTGGAATCAAGTGTTTGTTATATAAGTAGTATCAATAGCAACCAAAAATACTATGAGGAAGATGGATCACTTCCCCTCCAAATCAAATAAGGATGGTGATGGATATGATGACAACAACAAAAAAAAGGCAGTCCACAAACCATAGTGAGGAATAGTTTGGCTTGGCATCAAAGCATAGCAAGTAAGTGGTCCCAATATTAATCTTCCAACTCAAGCAATGAGTTTGTGGTCTCCTTAGCCTCCATTCTTTAGTACAACATACCCAAAGGCGCCGCCAAGTGTGGAAGTCCAAATAAAACATCACCCATTGGATGTTTTTTCTCTTTCCTTTTTCTACTAATTAATATTATGGATTGTGAGCATCATATACTAAGATATAAAGGTGGGGATCACTTAAAAAAAAATTAAATTTCTAATCCCAATCTTATCTTGGTAATTAATGTAATGATGCTGTAAAAGTTTAAGCTCTCCATTTAAAAGATTTAAATTAAGTGGTTTTGGTTAGAAATTTTGTTTTTCTAGCTGGGTTGAAGATACAAGGACTAAATTCCAGTTGTTTCCAATCACATGGTTAATTGGAATTTGTAATGAACATGTGTAATCTAACGAATTGTATAAAATATATCAAATAAGTTGTACAAATATATAGTATAACAAGCACTCACAAATCTTTTTCTAGTAAGCTTTTTTACATAATATGTATATGTAGTATGCTAGCTAGAAATAATCACACTCCTCCATTGAGAATATCCATAAGGCGTTGATCTGATTCAACTCTCTCCAGTCGCATCTGATTCCTACACTTTTGAATG
>JAAKHE010000598.1:75714-90611 GCA_011039315.1 Vitis labrusca
TCATGTAATATTTATTGAGATTTCTATTTGATACTCCTTATTATAAATTATCAAATAAAAGATTTATTGTAATAAATGTGTTTATTTAAATTAAGTTGAATTAGGAAAATAAATATTCATTTGAAAAATACATTTGACCAAATACTTACTTAATTTTGCTAAAAAAATACAATAATACCCTAAGTATGAAAACAAAATAATACAAAAATATAACTTAATTGTAGTCAACAAAAAAAAACAAAAAATCTTTCAATTATTTTATATATAGTCTTGGTCCACTCTCCTCTCTCGTGCCATAGCAAAACAAAAGAAAGCTACATGAGAATGATGATATGATGACGGCCGCGTATCTTTTGGGCTAGCTACTCTCCAAGAGGTCTGTGCATTCTCTCCTAAGAGATTTTGGCCATTGGAAAATCAGCCCTGGTCAATAGGAAATAGATTTATAAAAACTTGTTCAATTTTTTATTTTAATATTTGACTAATATGGAAAAAGGTTTTAAAAATACATAAAAAAATAAAATAATAATAATAATAATAACAATATTTTTCTTCCTATTTTCCCTAAAAGATGTTAATTTTTTTTTTTTTTTTTGAAGAAAGTATATTTATTAGTAATTCATTTTCCCCCCTCAATTTTTCTATGAATAATCAAACAAGAAAAATTAAAAAAAAAAAACAGAATAATTTTTTCTCTTTTTCACCCTGTTACCATTAATCATAATTAGTATGTCACAAATTTATAACCATTCATGTATCTCATTGATCTTTCAACGAATCAAATAAATACCATCAATGTGATTCCATTATTTAAGTCTGACCTGTGACTTGTAGCCCAGTGGAAAAATTCACGAAAATTGGAAGGCTATGGCCAAGTTTTCGTTGATATATTCTCTCCTAATAATAATAAACATGTTTGTATGAGGTGACATAGACATGATCACCTCTTGTTTTCTGAAAATTACCCTGAGACGAAAAATAATAATAAATATCTAAGAAAAAGAGAAAAAAAAAATACTCAAAATTTTCCTTTAAAAAGTTATGTGAAAATATAGTTTTTGTATATTCCTTACTAATTTTTATTTTTTTTTGGCATCAAATTTTCCATAAATAATCAGATAAAAAAATAAAAATAAAACTTCAAGAATTCAATTTCAAGGAAAATGAAATAAAGAGAAAAAAAACTAAAAAAAGAAAGAAAAAAAATACGGACAAACTATAAAATTTTCTTTTATTTTTTTATACATGAAAAAGTTGAGAAAAAAAATGCATTTTTCAAACTTCTTCCATTTCCATTTTTTTTTTTATCATTTTCCTCCTCTTTTTTCCACCCAGACCATTTTTGTTACTTTTTTTTTTCTTTCTTTCATATTATCCACACACATATAATTTTCTCAATATTATTTTTCCCTTCCGCTTCAGCATCTGCCCATCCGCCAAGAAAATTTTAGATTTTGAAATCCTTTGTAAGGTAAGCTCTCTGAATAAACTTTGAAAAAGAAGGATCTTTTTAGACCTCAAATGTCCTATGCTTTAAAGTGTTACCAGGGAGTAGTTACACTTAGTTGTATAGCATCTGATCAATGACAATCCACAAAGAGTTTTTTTTTTTTTTTTTTTATCAAGAATAAAGGAGGTTACTGTTAATCAAAGCTCTTCCAAAAAGAAATGAGTCAAATTTTGATTATAATAAAATAAAATATAAAAATTTAATAGTTCCTATCAAACGTATGCAATAAGAGAATCTTATAATTAAAAATGGATTTAAAGGCAACTTTTATTGGAATGTACAAAGTGTTGGTGTTGTGCAAACCGGATGTAGGTCCGTCTAGCTTCACTGGAGTCATGCGGACTTTTTTCATGCATAAAAGGATGTCCGGACACACACCTCTGAAGCTTAAGTCATAATCTAGTAAGGGTGAATCCAACTTTTTGAATGGTTATGTGTGCACGTACCTTTTTCATGCCTCTTGAGGGGTTTTTATAGAACTTATGACACCATTGTCGCAACATTGATTGTGCATTCATATCTTTCTTGCGCTAATGAATGCCATTGTGGTGGATACTATGCCTTAATAAGATAATCAACATCATTTTCTTAGTGCAGATTGGACAATCATACCAAATAAGAGCTGCTGCTTGGTGTCATTTGTTGTTTGTCGTGCAAGAATTCTGGACCATGTCATTGACTGTGTATTTATGTTTGTCAATGTCGTTGATTGCATGTAACGATTGGGTGACATTGACTTTTGGGTGTAAAAGTTGTCTTGATTGTCGCTTAGGCATTGGTGGTGATTAATCATCCGTCAAATGCTTGAAATTTTCGACGGGCTTGGTTTGTCTGTTTAGAAGTCCTCAGTAAGCTTGGTCTGTCCATTTCATCTGGCATTGGGGAAGAAAGAAATTTGTCTTTCCACTTGCACCAGATAGAGCTTGTCTTGGTCCAGACAGATTACTCTCAAATGGATTATCTACTTACCTTGGACGACCAAAAGGTCTTGAGCATGTGAAAGACACACGAAGGGAAGCTTCCCACAATGCCCCCTAATCCGCCTGCCTTTGTCCGATTGGGTTGCTGACGGGTTAAGACAAGATAGGATAGATTATCTATTTTTTCAAGTTTTTAGGCGCCAAGGGATGCGTGTCATTTGGTGTTTTAATGATGGGTCACATCGACCGAGACTGGCTATCAGGCGATGTGTTGCTTAACTAATTTTGGTAAGTGCTGCTAGGTGGTGTGTCTCTTGGGCTGCCTGGGTTTTCGTTCCCTATAAATAGGGAGGTTCAATTCATTTGGTTTACCTTTTGGCTTTCTCCTGCTTAGTGTTTTCTTGCCTGCGTTGCTCTTTTGTTGTTACCATGCTTACTGCCAGTTGTTTCCCTTTGCCTTCATCACCATCGACGACTAGTTTGCTACCAAAAGATCTCCTTCCCACCAAAAAGTGTTTTAGTTTTGACTTTGATAAGTTTTCTACCGTCGGCTCATTCCTTTGTTCTGTTTGTTTTTGCTTTTCCAATTGTGTTGGTTCTATTTGTTTGGAGAGAAAATGGACATATCAATGTCTAGATTTAGGGCCCTTTGGTTTCCCTTGGTGTCTAGATCTAGGCTTTTTAGGCTTCTTGTTTGCTTCTACATCGTCATTGTATTTATGTTGTTGTCTCACGCTTTTGCTGTCGTCACGATGGTGCGTATGTGCGATTCTTCATTCGTAGTTGGCGAAAGAGCTTGTTTTGCAAGTTTTCACATCCAAATCTGTCTAGATTCGGATTATAGTTCATTTAAGTTTAGGTTTTCGTTACTAGGGTAACATCGAATGGCGAAAACGAGCCGAGTGATTGGTTCTAACAACTGCATTGATTCGCACAGGTTTCCATACAACCCAAACCTGTTTGATCTAATGGACAGAGAAGGTGTTCTACCAACAGAAGGCCTCAGCAAGGCGGGCGAAAAATGCAAGAGCTAGGTGCTCTAGGCCAGATCGCCTAGCTGGGGACATGTGCGAGCAAGAGTTCTAAGCTTGTTTTTGCATTCCAAACACCATCTTGATTCAACTAACAAATTGTGAAGCTTTATCGTCAATCGATCTTTCGAATAACATGATATGCTTTACCAAGGAGCAATTTGCTACAAGGCTTAATTCGTCTTCCCCTTCCATCCATTTTTAAACAATTTCTTCACTTCACACAAATTCCGCCTGCTTTCCTTTATCCGAACATTGTCCAGATACTGATGGGGTACAATGTGTTAGACATGTTCTTCTAGTTAGATTTCTCTTTGTTGGAAGTCTTGTTCATCTACACTATCAAGATGAGCCTAAAAGAGAGGTTCAGCTTGTTTGCCCACATCCCTTCTCTCCAGTTTGTGACCAATCTTCCAGACTCGAGCAAAGGCTGGGCCAAGGGGCATGCTTTGGTGTCCAGCCCTTGGAGCAATTCATCTAAGGGTTCAGACGAAGTTTTTTCTTCGTAGCACTCATTGAAGATTCCAAGTAGACTATGCTTTTATCACTTTCATTTTGTTTTGTTGTTATTTCATCCTTATTGCTAATCTACACACAATCTTTATGTTCATCTAATGTAGGTAAGGAGAGACGGGGATGCTTTGTAGAGTGGGTAGAGAAGGCTTTATTCACCCATCTTAACAAGTTGTTCGAAATAAACACTACTGAACAGGCTCACAACATTTTCTTATTAGACAAGAACCTGTAAGCATTGATCGAAAATCCCAAGCCGTTTATCATCTCAGTGTTTCCCCGACTAGCTTTCCATCTCTACAACCCGATGAACATTTCGTGTTGAAGGATTTTCCTTTCTACGAGGTTGCTCGTTTGGAAAATTCTAAGGCACGTCAAGCTTGTCTAGAGGAATGGGAGAAGAAGTTCCAAGAAGGAACATTGAGGCAAGCTTTAGCCACTAGCCATCCGAATTCCAGCTTCATTGTCTGTCATCTTACCCAAAAGAAGAAACTTGGGACTTGTCTCATCCAAAAGACGAGAACTCCGCTTCCTTCCATCCCATCTTCATCATCTCCTTCGTCCCTTTCATCTTCTTTGTCCTCTTCATCTTCTAGCGACGAAGTAGAAGCAAGGGTGGACTGGCTAGTGCCCCTTATTATTTGTGAGGAAAATGAAGAAAAAGAGATTACCTCCAACTTGAAAGCCAGATTCCACGAGAAGTAGCATAAGTGTCTGTCTGAATCTATTACTATCAACCCCTCTCCTTCAAAGAAAGCTCATTTGACACCCGGTCCAAACTCTCCGTCCAAGCCAACACTATCGACTCCTACTACAGCCGTCACTTCAAGCTTAGATGAAAACCTTCCTCTGTTGGCAACATTTCTTATCACAAGATGAGGAAACCCTTCGTCATCTTAGGGAACATCAGTGAGGATTCATTCAAATGTTTGAACTCTTCTCATTTCCACCCAAAGCTAGCCTATGTCCCCAATTGGGAGAAAGTGTTTGAGATTTTGAGCTGTATTTCCTCTTTCACTGAAAGGGAGCCTCTAGTGCAAGACATGGGGGTGCTCTTTCTGGCTATGCAATGAATTTCGGTTGAGGTGGATGAAGACCCTATCCAATCTTTCATGGCACGGCTTCCTTACGGTACTTCAGACACTACCATTGCCTACATCATTCATATGAAGGACTATACTACTTTACGAAAGTGGTAGGTCATTCCTTTTTTTTCACTTATGACTTTTCTTATTTTTCTTCTAGTCGTTTGTTTCATAATGATCTTTGTTACCCCTAGGTGATAGTTGGAGTTCAAAACCTCATGCGACAGAGAGCACACCTCTTCTAATGATTGGGAGCAGACTTGACTTTTTTTTCATTTCTTTACTTTGGTCGGCTATGGCCTGGACTTTCATACTTGTACACATAATGCATGCTCTTTTGAGCTTTTTTTTCTTCAATATGATTGGAAGTTTTAATTTTTCTTAAAGTGTGCTTTTTTTAGCCGTTTTTTCTTGCTACACTATTTCCATAAGCAACTTTTATTAATAATATTACTTTAAGTTGGTTACATTCCTTGGGTTAAACAGGGGCATGTCGTCTAGTGTCTGGAGATGGTATGCCCTTGAGTCTTCTGCCTTAATTACAACTTAAGGTCCTTCCCAATTAGCTTATAGCTTTCCGACTCCTACTTCAGTTGTGTTTTTGAAGACTCCTATGAGGAACAAAGATCCTAGCCAAAAAAATTGTGGTCGTGTCCTGTTGTTGTATTGAGCGATTGCCCTCTGATGGTAAGAAATTATCTGAATAGCTATAGCTCCTTGTTTTTCGTCAACTTAATCTAGTTGTCTTATGAGTTCTTCATCATTGTCCTTTTGATCTTGCACGACTATTTTGGCAGTAGGCATGCCAGTTTTGGTTGGAATAATGGCTTCCATCCAATAAGTAAGGGCAAAGGGAGTGGCTTATATTGGTCGTCTGGATGTTGTCTAGTAGGCCCATAAGACTTCAGGCAATTCTTCTACCCATTTTCCTTTTGCTCCGTCCAACATTTTCTTCAATGCATTCAACAAGGTTTTGTTTGTCGCCTCTGCCTATCTATTGTTTTGTGGATAGCAAAGTGTTGAGTACAAATTCTTGATGTTTAGCTCTAAGAAAAATGTTCGAAAGACGACATTATCAAAATAGGGCCTATTATTTGTGAGGATTGCTCGTGAAATCCTGAATCAACATACAATGTTTTTCCAAACAAACTTGGAGACATTTTTATCTTTGATATTGACATAGGCTTCTGTTTCCACCCACTTGTTGAAGTAGTCGGTTGCAATGAGTAAAAACTTCTTTTTTGCTGCTCTAGTATGCAAGGAGCTAACTATGTCCATCACCCATTGTGCAAATGGCCAAGGACTTATGATTGGGTTGAGGGCTTTCGAAGGTACACGGGGAATGGGAGCGTGTCATTGACATCAATCACATTTTTTGATATAACTTTCAGCGTCTCGCTTCATAGTGGGCCATTAGTATCCTTGCATGTAGGCACAATATGCCAAAGTTCCTCCGCCTGGGTGATTGATGCATACACCCTCATGGAGTTCGACTAGGACATGTTTGACCTCTGGCTTACTCAAATGCTTTAAGTATGAGCCTCTGAATGATCATTTATAAAGTTGATCATTAATTAAAGGGAAACTACTGGTTGTATGTGGAGTTTGTGTGCTTGTTTCCTATTTTTTGGTACATCCCTTATCTGGAGGTATTTTATGATGTCAACTATTCATCCCGAGTCTGTTTGATCAATATTGCATACTGGCCCAAGAGTGATTGAAGGCACGACTTTGAGGTAGATGGGCAACATTATTGTCCCATTTATGGCAAGACTAGCAGCTATCCTAGCTAGTGTGTTGGCCTTTCCGTTCTTCTCTCGTGGCATTTGTTTGATGATCCACTTGTTTAGCTTTTTTAGGTGACTCAAAGTGGTTGGTTTGTAAGTATGGTCACTTGATGAGCCTAGAAGTATGGGTAGAGCTTTCAAGTGACACTCTTTAGTGTTAGAGCAGTCTACTCTACTTGGGAATACCGTGTCTTAGCATCCATCGTTGTTTTGCTCACATAATAGATAGGTCTCCACTCCTTGTCTCGTATATGCTGAAATAGGACGATGCTAACAAAGTAGTCAGATATGGTCAACTACATGTAGAGTTCTTCGCCAGGCTTAGGGTTGCTTAGAATGGGTGGTTGAATGAGGTAGCGTTTGATTGCCTCAAAAGCCTGCTTACACTCATTTGTCCAGCCAAACGTGCTTGCCCTCTTAAGTGTGAGAAAGAAATGTCACAACTTATCTATGAAATATGCTATGAAATGACCCAAAGCTGCAAGACAGCCTGTGAGCACTTCCTTTTTGTTGTTTGGAGCGAGTGTTTTGAGGACGGATTTCACTTGAACCAAATTAACTTCAATTCCTCTTTGGGTTACCATAAACCCTAGAAACTTTCCTACACTAACACCGAATGCACACTTAATCGGATTGAGCTTCATGTTATATGCCTACATAAGACGAAATGCTTCTTCCAGGTGCTGGACGTGCTTAGCTTAGGTTTCGCTCTTTACGACAATGTCGTTAATGTAGGCTTCCATAGTTCGACCGATCAGGGGCTTGAAGATTTTTGTCATTAGTCTTTAGTAGGTAGTGCCAGCATTCTTGAGTCAAAATGACATGACTCTGTAATAGTACAACCTTTGTGAGGTGAAAAAGACTGTTTTCTCCTCATCTTGCTAGAATATAAGGATCTGGTGGTATCCAGAAAAGACGTCTAGAAAGGAAAGCATCCCATGCCCGACGATGGTGTCGACTATTTGATCTATTTGGGGCAAGAGAAAGCTATCCTTTGGGCATATGTCATTTAGGTTGGTGTAATCAACATAGACTCACCACCTTCCATATTTCTTTGGAAATATCACCACGTTTGCCAACCAATACAGATATTTGACTTCTCTGATGAATCCAACCTCCAATAGTTTATCAATTTTCATCTGGATGATTTTTTGTCTTTTTGAATGAAAACGTTGGACCTTCTACCGGACAAGCCACGAGGTGGGTGAGATATTGAGCTTTTGGGAGGCCACGGTCGAATGGATTCCCAACATGTCCAAGTGAGTCCAAGCGAGTCCAAGCAAATATGTCCTTATTGCGTTGAAGCATATTCCTTAGCAGTTCCTGTTCATCTTGTGCAAGGAATTGGAGTAGGTGATTTGATTTGTGTCATGTGAAAGGAGTTGCGATTGGAATGAATCAACTGCAGGTAGATCTTTCTCCATCGAACTTAGTAACTATTATTGTTCCCTTATTTTTTATGGCTCCGGATACACATCCTCACCAATTGGATGTCTGGACTCTAATGCCGCCTAATAGCATTGTCCCATGACTAGTTAGCTGCCAAGGATATCAACTTGTCCCGCTTCTGTGAGGTAGCTCACCATTTGATGGTACGTAGAAGGAATGACTTTCATTTTGTGAAGCTATGCATGTCCCATAATGACTTTGTATGGAGACAAATCGTCGACCATAGAGAACCGCACGCTCAATGTGACCAAGCCAACTTGGACAACACAAAATCACCCAAAAAGGTTGTTGTAGCTCCATTGAATCTGAATAGCAAACATCCTAGATTCTCTAGGGCAAATGGCAAGTAGCCCATTTGCCTATAGGTCGACTTTGCAAGAGATCAATTGAACTGCCTGGATCAACTAGGATTCTCCGCACATCGAATCCGCCCACTCCTAGCGTTAGGATCAAGACATCTTCATGCGGTTGCAACACCCGATTGACATCTATAAAAGGGAATGTGATTGTGCTGTAAACTAGACACACACTTCTTTCTACGAAGGTGTGTTGGACGAAGCTAATCCGTTCTCTTATAGAAATAGTGTGGGGCAATCTTCGCCTTTATCGCCTAGAGCTATACTTGTCATTTATTGAGCCTCTATGTATATAGTTAATGACAAATCTGGGAGTTGCTAGAGATGCAGGGGCTTGGACGATTGCCTCTGGTGTCACTTTTCTTTGTCCACCGATTATGTGAACATATTGCTTAAGGTGCCCGACCTTGATGAGTTTTTCCACCAAGTAATACAGACTCTTGCATTGTTTAGTGGTGTGGCTATGATCCTTATGGTAGGAGCACCTTATGTTCTAGTCTCGTCTAGTTGGATCTGTCTTGATTGGCTCCAACCATCTAAAGTTAGACAGGTCGTAGATCTATAGGAGAAGTCTCTCTTAGAAGATACTCAGGGGAGTGAGTCTCACTTGTTGTTGCTGCCAACCGTCTTGTCTCTTGTTACATTCCCTCGATTGGTTTGAGGGCTTAGAATTCCCTGTCTTGTCATTCTTGGTTGGATGATTAGTGACCAAGATCTATTGAGAGGCTTCTAAGACATTATCTTTTAGCATAGAATACTTGTCCGCTCACCTGAATAAGTTATCCATCGTTGTGGGCGACTTCTTCATGTGGGATTGAAAAATGGCATGCGCAAGCTGATGCTTTGCTTGAAGATCTATAGGATGATGTCCATACTGCAAGATTCAATTTGAAACACTGCTTGCCCGAATTGCTTCATGAAGTCCTTTAACGTTTCATTTTCCCGTAACTTGATGTTTTACAAGGTGCTTATGTTCTACTTTTAGCTAGCAGAACATAGGTAATGGCTTATAAAGGCTTCTGATACATCCCAAAAAGTGTTTACGAAATTATGCAGGAAGTAATGGAACCAAGAAAGAGCTTGGCCATGTAGGCTGGCCGAAAAGACCTTGCACATCAATGCATCATTCCCTATGTCAAGGGTTATTAGCTGCTTGAAGTGTATGATGTGATCAAACGAGTTTCTCATTTCGTCATACATTGTGAGCTTGGGCTCTATGAACCCTCTGGGTGACTCATAGCTAATGATATGGGGGTCGAACAACATGGAAAACATATCATCCAACTATCAATTGATAGAGTTGGGCATGGATAATGTCATTGGTACTTTCGCCTGCTGCTGCCTTATTGGTTGAGAGGGCCATCCAGATGTCGCTACTGCAGTTGATTGACCTAGACATGCTCTCAGGGTATCTCATATGCACGATTGTCCCTTTATGCCTGGTGCTTGGGGTCCCAATCAGGCTTACATCACGTCAGATAAATGTAATCCTCTATAAGACCTCCTTTTCCTTGATGCCTAGGTGGAGCTAGTGCCTTCGTCTGACTACGTTTGATGAGCTAGCAAAGGCTCCTCCTCAGATTGTCTCAAGTAGCTATTAGAGGAGAACTTTGTGCCCCCGAGGAAAGATGCCTCAACAGTTCGTCGTGAGGTTGTTTGCCAACTTTGAGAGGGGCCCACTGTTAACATTTGAGCCCGCAACTCTTTGTTCTCTTCTCTTAATGGTTCTATTTGGTGGAGTAGAGTCTACATCCGTTGCTTATTTTCTAATTGGCGTCTCTCCATCATTTCATGCCAGACAAAATAGTCTTCGTCACCCATAACTAATGATTGGTTTCTGGAGGGTGTTGACATTCTTAGTTGATTCCCACATACGACACTAATGTTGGTGTTGTGACAACTGGATGCTGGTCCGCCTTGCTTCACTAGAGTCAAAAGGACTTTTTCCCTGTACAAAAATGATGTCTGAACAAGTGGTCTAGGCATGCCCCTCTAAAGCATAAGTTAGAATTTAGTAAGGGTGAATCCAACTTTTTGAATGACTATGTGCGTATGTACCTTTTTCATGCCTCTGGTGGGATTTTTTTATAGAACTTATGGCACCATCATCGCAACGTTGGTTGTGCATTTATGTCTTTCCTACATTGATGAATGCCATCATGGCGGATACTATGCCTTAATAAGATAATCAATGTCATTTTCTTAGCGCGGATTGGACAATCATACCAAATAAAAGCAACTGATTATTGTCATTTGTTGTCTGTCGTGCAAGAATTCCGAACCATGTTGTTGACTGTGCATTTATGTTTGTCAATGTTGCCAATTGTATGTAACGATTGGGTGACATTGACTTCTGGGTGTAAAAGTTGTCTTGATTATCGCTCAAGCATTGGTGGTGATTAATCATCCATCCAATGCTTGGAATTTTCGATTGGCTTAGTTTGTCTGTTTTGAAATCCCTAGTTAGCTTGGTCTATCTATTTCGTCAAACATTAGGGAAGAAGGAAATTTGTCTTTCCTTTTACGCTAGAAGGAGCTTGTCTTGGTCTAGACGGATTGCTCCTAGACGAATTATCTGCTTACCTTGGAAGGTTAAAAGGTCTTGAACCTGTGAAGGACACGTGGAGGGAAGCTTCCCACAAAAAAACAAGATCTTAAAGTTACTTGTAGATTTTGTAGGTTATGCCTAGGTGTAATTTCATGTCTATCTCAAATTCTTTGAAAATTGGGACCTTCGTGAAATATTTTCCAACTTAAAAATGTTCTAAAAGTCCATATTCATTGAGGATTTAAACACATAAAGCTTGGGAACCCAATACCCTAAGACCTCAACATTTGGATGAAAAATCAACCAATTGCACCATTTGTAATAACCCAAATGTCTTCACACTCAGTTGACCAAGGAGTAGGATTGGCCTGCAATGATCATCTGCAACTTGTATTTAATTTCAATAGCTAGTCATACGGTCTATCAAGTGATAAATTAGAATAATGGGAAATAATTTGTGATAATTATACTATTTTTATCCATTTTATTCCTAAATACCAATTTAGTGCGAATGGAAATCTTTCTTATTTAGGTTCAATCCTCCCACCTCTTTTTGTCGAGCTTCTACAATCTTTACTTTATTCACGCTCTCCTCAAATTCTATATTCTTACTAGCCTTTGCTCTTTCTTGAAATACATTCTTAGTTTCATAAAAAGAAAATAATAATAACATAGATTAATTCTTCTACTACAAGGGATCTTTTATTAAGTACTCTAAAAGTTTTCTTTGTTAAATATTTTAGGAAATTTCCTACATTTGATTTAGAATCAAATTTTCCCAAGTTGTCTTTTGGGTTTAAAATAAAACATTTATATTTAAAAAAATTAAAAAAATTAATGTTAGGTTTTTTAACATTAAAAGTACTTATAGATTGGTCTCAATAAAAGATGGTTTAAAACATAACATGTGCTATTAACCACTTTGACCCAAAAGTACTTCAGTAAATTATTTTCATTTAGATGGTTTTTAGTCATTTCTAATAATTATGAATTTTCCCTCAACAACCCTATTTATTTGAGGTGCTCTAAGACTTGAAAATTTATGCTTAATACTAGATTTATTGTAAAATAATTAAAAATCATAATTTTCAAATTATTCCCTATGATCACTTCATTTTTCATTTTAAATATTTTTATAAAACTTATAATGAAAAAAAAGGACAAAATGAAAAAAAAAGACAAAAAAGTTTCATTTTTATGAATTAAAAAGAGAACTCAAGTATATTTAAAAAGATTATCTACAATTATATATGCATAATATTTACTTTTAAAACTAGATATGCTTGAGGATCGAGTAATTCATATGCAACAATTGATTTTTGTAGTCTAATAAAGAAAAAACTATCAACCTTTCAACACTACCTCTAGTGTTTTTGAGTTACAGATATTTCGATTGTGTGATCAACTGACATATTTTAACTTATAAAGAGCTTATATCAAGTTTCACTTACAGAATTACTTTAGTCATAATTTAGAAAAATACACTTTCTCATGATCACTCAAGATGATACTCTGTCTCAATCTCATGAGATGTCATAAGATCTCTATTAAGAATACATATTATCACTAACTTACGTCAACAATGATCTAATGCATAGGGAATATATGATCATCACTTTAGGATATCACCCGTAGGTCAAAGTTAGTGCTAACTTGGGCATAAATATAATATTCTCTCAAGGTTAAGAGACGATACAATGAAGCAGTTTGATAAAGTCATGACCACTTGATAATCTTATTTCATGACTCATCATAGGTCATGTTTAATATATAATCATACACACTAGTGTACTCACCATAAGAAACTCATTTTGATGATCTGTACCAATCATCCCTCTAATTAGGAGGTAGTGTACTATAACTTTTAATAGGTTACCTATGCCCACGTATTGGTTGTGAACACATAATCCACTTGCAAGAAGCCGGTAACTTGGATCTTTTGTACAACTTCTAATACACTCAAGTAAAGTATAATGCAAGATATGTGTGGACCCCATATTTCGGCTCATGCGTTTCCCACTCGACGGTGAGCTCGATTGTAATTTGAAAAATGATTTTTATTGATTAAGAAAATGACTTGGAGTCGCCACTTATTTTCGTTTTATTTTTGAAAGGGTAGACAAAATAAGAAAGAAAACCCTAAGTGCGACTCCTTATTTTGGAAAAGGTGATCTACGAAAAACCGGATCGGGCTCGGAGGTCAAGTTACTTATCGGGAAGGTACGGTAAAAGACCATAGCACCCCTCTAAGTCCCTAGAGTCGAGTCTCTACTAATAAAATGAAGCTGATGTGGCAATTGACGAGTAAATCAATGAATATCCTAAATGATCATGCACACATAAGAGTCGAGACATGCATAGACAACGATTAGAGGGAAAATGGGTACATACTTGAGCAACGAGCCGCCATGCGCTATCAATAGAGGGGGTTAGTTCACAATTTTAGGAATAATCGCATGTATGTCAGAGAGTATGATAAATCAATCATGCATGATAATCAGAGCAGGCGGTCAGTCAATCAATCATAAAGTCATCCATGTTGGGCCCCCACCAAAGCCCGTTTATTTAGCATGACTTAATGTCACAGATTCCATTATTCGGGGATTATGAAAAATTCGTTCACGCTTATTAAAATCAAGAGGAGCGGAAGATCGTTTGAAAACTAGAGCGGAATTAAAGCTATTTGAGAGAAAATTAGACTTTTGAGATTTAATTGAAAAATCGGAATCTCGAAGATCACTAGAAAATTTGGAGTTTTGGAGTTCATTTGAAGATCAGACTTTCAGAAACTAAAAGTGAGAATATGAATTTTTAAGAATTAAATTTGGACAAGATTGGAAACTTGAAAGCGATTTGAGAGTTCGAGATTTTAAATGAGGGGATGAGTGAGTAAGTAAAAGAAATGGAATAACAACGATGGTGGAGTAATAAAGATTGGCTAAATAATTGCGAAAGATGGAGTTTTAGAGATTTGAAGATGTGAATTTAGAGTTTGAGAACTTAAGAATTTATTTGAAGATGAGATCTTTGGTATGTGTATAACTGGATAAGTAAGCGGGTGGGATAACTTTAATAAAGAGAATAATCATTAAATGGCGGTATTTGGATGGTGAAGCTTTTTGAGATTGGAAATTAGACTTGGGGGCAGGGTTCTGACGAACTAAACTTTAACGATTAGAATAAATAGATAATATGGGATAATAATGCTACTTAACGGAAACAATATTTTAAACGAATAGAGAATGAGTAGTGGAATTCTTAAGATTGAAAATTACATTAGGATGTTGAATTTTTGAAGAGTTGGACTTTAAATAAATAAATAGATAGGAGATAAGAATTTTAATTAACGAAAATAACATTTTTGGCGAGTGATGGAATTTCTAAGATTGAAGGTTAAATTAGGACAGGAGGTCTTTGAAGAGTCAGACTATACAAAAAAAATTAGAAGAATATGGGATAATAACTCTAATGGATGAAAATGAGATTTGAACTAATTATTGAGGAATTAAATTATGGGATTTCCTTGAAAGGTTATATTTTAAATAGCTAGATAAATATGAGAGAAATAATTCTAATGGATGAAAAATGAGATTTGAACTAATTATTGAAGAATTAAATTAAGGCATGGGATTTTCGAAGGATTAGACTTTAAATAAGTAAATGAATATGGGATACTAATTCTAATTAAAGAAAATAAC
>JAAKHE010000598.1:94363-135251 GCA_011039315.1 Vitis labrusca
AAAATATTTAGTGCGAAACACCCATTTAGAGCCCACGATGTTGGTGTTGACAGGCCGAGGGACCAAAATCCAAGTACCATTTTGTTGTAAAGCTTGAACTTCTTCATCCATGGTAGCAAGCCAAGCAGGATCTTAGCAGCAGATTTGAATCCTTTTGGCTCAATGGATGCAAGAAGAGCAGAAAGAAGTCCAGAGGAGCCCAAGACACCAAGATTCGCTGGATGACGAGTCTTGAAAATACTAGCTTTGGCTCGTGTGATCATAGGATGAGAGCCCAAAGAAGAAGAGGAATCAGCAGCAAGCTCAATAAAATGTGGACTGGAAGCCAAGGGTGGCAAAGAGGAACCTGCAAGAGAAGTATCAACCTACACAGACTCATCCACAAGATCAGAACAAATATTACATGGAGAGGAGTTGGATCGAGGAATGTGCGGGAAAGGAGAGGTAGGGGAAGGGGGAGATGGATCAATATGGTGAAGACGTGGTTCCAAGAAATTTGAAATATGAAGAGAGGAAAGAGGTTGGGCTTGGGAGCTTGGGACAGTAGGAAAGTGAGTTTCATCAAATTGAGCATGGCGGGTGATGTATAGCCTAGAGGTGGTGGGATCAAGACAACGAAACCCTTTATGAGAGGGGTTATAACCCAAGAAAATGCAAGGAATGCTGCGGGGAGAAAGTTTGTTAGGCATATAATCACGCAAGCAAGGATAAACATGACAACCAAAAGGATGAAAATTCTCATAATGCGGAGAGTAACCGTATAAAAGTTCAAATGGTGACTTACCACCAAGAAGTGGAGTGGGCAACCGGTTGATGATATAAGTTGTAGTGCTAAAAGCGTCAACCCAGAAACGAGGAGAAATGTGGGAGTGGAAGAGAAGGGCCAAGCCAGTCTTAGTCACATGACGATGTTTTCTCTCAGCACGACCATTTTGAGCAGGTGTATATGGACAAGAGAGTTGATGATGGATGCCAGAAGTACGTAAGTGAGCTTTGAAGCAAGTATTAGTAAATTCAGCACCTCCATCACTTTGAGAAACCTTGATACGAGCGGAATGTTGGTTTTCCACAAATTTTTGAAATTGAAGAAAAATATCAAAGAAATCAGATTTAAATTTCAAAGGATAAAGCCAAGTGAATCAGGAATAATCATCAATAAAAATAACATAGTAAAGAAAACCCGAATTTGATTTGATGGGGGAAGGACCCCAAAGGTCACAATGAATAAGATCTAACACATGAGACGGCCTATGTTCATTTCGGGAATAAGGTAATCAATGATTTTTTGCAAGTTGACAAGTACTACATAGTGAGGGAGAAGGCAATAAAGACATAAGAGAAAGATGTCCTTTTTTATTTAAAAAAGAAATTACAGAATAATTCACATGACCTAGGTGAGCATGGCATAAATCATATGAAGCACGTAGAGATTTATTTTTAAGGACATAAATAAAGGTAGAGTTGGCTTCCGAAAAATGGATTGGGGTTATTAAACCAGATTGGCTCTGATACCATAAGAATATTTGCCAAACCACCACACATGAAAAGGTGGTGAGAGTTTACTATTTATAATCATTTACAGAATATAAGAAATTATTACAAATCAAATAATATCAAACTGATTACAAAAGAAATGGAAAGTAGGAAATAATATCAAACTGATTACAAAGGAATAACATGTAATCAAGGGTCAAATATGATACATATGGTAAATTGTAATGGAAAGGCTAAGTATCCTTAACAGAGGCAACTTGCATGTTTGGACCCCATGCGTGTGGAAGGGCGGCTTGGGGAGTCCTTGTGGAGATGGGTATGGAAAAGGTAGTCATATTTGCATGGCTCCCATGCACAAGGGTGGATGAACTCGAGGTGCTAGTAGAAAGGAGCTCATACAACTAATGGGATCCAAGAGCAAAGATGGCCATGACAACCGAGAAACTCACGCAAACCAAACAACATGCATACATTGGCAAGGTATATGGAGGAATAATAAGCAGCCAAAATCAATTAACAAGCCTATAATATTCATACCTGTGGAAGTATCTCTCCAGCAAAAGCCCACAAGACTCTAAGTTTGCTCCATAAAAATCCCTCTGCCCCCCTTTCTTCTGGCTCCCTCTGTAACCCCCTTCTCCTCCTCCCTCTTTCCTCTTTTCTTTTTCTTTTTCTCCATTTCTGTGGCAGCCGGTGCTATCTCCTTGGGCAAGCCATCACCTCCCTTTTGCTGTTCATCACCTCAGCAGCATGGCCTCCTAACCACCTTTATGGCTGCCATTCCTCCTTGGCCGCCCGTCCCATCTAGCTGGTCCCATGTGTAGGGAAAAGGAGGCCCCCCACTTATCTCAAGATGAAATGCCAAGGAGCCCAGCAAACTCTACGCGCCCCCCCNAAAAAAAGGGGTCTACAATATGCAAACAAAAATGCTCTCAAAGTATAATGCATGAAAATAAGTTAGATGAAAATGAATTGAAATTTCATTTATAAATAATAAAATCTAAAAGTTTATTATATCATATCATATTTTTAAAGGTTTATCCTAACGTCTTATACCACATATATGAAAATGTTGACATAAATTTTTTAAGATATGTTTGTATACATGCAAGAATTTATTAAGCATTAGGTACAATCTATGATTCGTATTACCTTAAAAATGAAATGCATGAGAGCTAAATTCAAACAGAGGTGAAATCATAAGAAGAACTTTTTCTTAAAAAAGAAGTGTACAGATTAAATTGAAAGACAAATGAAATCACAATATGTTTTTAATAATTTACCCGAATATACAATATTCCAATGAAGCAGAAAGAACTGAGAAGGACTATCTAAATAAAAACTATGGGTGCCTTATGGAGGGTGTCGTGGGGTCATTAGCTAAACTCCAAAATTCTTGGCAATTTACTAGTGTTGGATGGAGACAAGGGGCCACAACTTCACCATTTTAAGGGTTTATGAGGACGTCACCTTTACAATTTACTCTCCAAAGTGGTGGTGATGGTGGTGGCTCCACTCAACGGCGCCCTTTGCCTTCTCTTTTTCAATAATTTTCCATGTCTTTGTTTATCAAATTAATGGAAATTTCACAAGGCTATAGGCTACAAACTCATTGCTTTTGATGCCACTCCAAGCTATTTCCCTCTAAGCTTACATTGTGGACTCCCCTCTTCTTATCATCACACCCATGGCCCCATATATATTCTAATGCTTCTAATATTCCCTTATTATGGGGATTGTCTTGTTATGTAGAGTCATTGTTTGTGGATGATCAGGCCAGGGGCTTTATATATCTACCCCATTCCCTCCATTATTGAAAAAACATCCTACATGTTGTTTGACTTTTTGGATTTAGAGATTAAGCTTATAAGGTAAATATATTACAAAAATAATGTATATATTGTTTCTTAATTTAATTCATAAACCTTTTTTTTCTTAATTTAGTTGATAATCTTTTTTTTTTTTATAACAATTTTAGAAAAATCATGCTCAAATCAAATAACCCTTTGTACAAGGATTTTTCATTAAAAATATATTTTTTTAAAAAAAAAAAATATAAATCATGTGATTACATGTGGACGCCATACATGATGTAGATATGATATCATAATGTTTGTGTCTAAATTAGATGAGTTTATTTATTTATTCTATTTTTAAGCAAACAATAAGGGTTAATTGACATTTAGATGTAATTACAGTTAATATTGTTTCAAAAAGTTTATGAACAAAATTGATTCATCCAATGAAAATGTAGAGGGAGCTTTATAATTTATGCTATAATCAATAAAAGTTTTAAAGGTAAATTATATGATGAAGTAATTTGATCTGGTTGTTGATAAAGGATAGGTGAAATTAAATTTTTACAAGTTAAGAAAAATTGTAATCATTACACATGAAAACAAATATTACAAACATATTTCTTATACATCTTAGTTAAGTTTAGATTAATTAAGATTTAACATAATATCAAATCTATCTTGCTAGATATTAAATGTCTGCCTATATGTACTTGTGTGTGATTCCGAGTGTGTGTGTGGTGTACAAAACAAAAAAACAAAAAATAAGGTGATGTTTGTTTTTTTTTTTTTTTTGATATTTGGTTTTTAAATTAGGTTGAAAATAACTTGTTGTCATTAATCAATATAATTATGACAATCAATATAATTAAAGTAAACTTGTTAATAATTATATTGTTGATTGATATCAATAATATATTTTTAATCAAATAAAAAAAAGTAAAATATTTGAACTTTTTTTTATTCAACCAAAAAAATAAACATCACGTTAGATTCCGATAAATTATAACATCTAGAAAGCTTACATTCAATCCATTCCTTAGTAGCCAAATCACTGGGGAAAAGAACACTTGAAATGTTCCTTTAATCATTTTTAGCTTATCATAATTCAGTGTATTTGGTGGTTGAGAGAGGAGACAATCTAGTAGTTTGAATAATGTGGAGGATATATTAAAATAAATAAATAAATAAATAAATACTAGACTCCCATAAAAATATATGATTTTCAAAGTTGGTAGAATTGCTCATAGCCGTTTGAATCTAAACCAATTCAATTCAACTTTCTCATGTCATCAAACTCATAGAGACTTGAGCTCTATACACACCAACTCCCAATTAATAGCTCATTAGGCAATAAACATATTTCTATAGGTTATTTTATTAATTTGTCTTCAACCTCTGCAATTTATTTTTATTTGTAAATACTATATATGTATAGTATAGTCCCTTAATCTAATCATTGATAAATATTTTGGAAGAAAAAAAAAATACTACAAATTTTATTAATTTTGGTCACAAATTTCAAGAAGAGACTATAAAAGCCTATTTGGCAATGCTTTATAAAATAGTTCTCAAAAAAATATTTTTGAGAATAAATCTTAAAAATAGTTTTAAATTATTTTTAGGAGTAATTTTTTTTTTTTTAGGAAATTCAAATGTGAAAAATAGTTGTTTTAGTTTATAAAAGTTTTCAAAATATTCTCTACCTTTTTAATTATTACTCAAAAAATAATTAAAAATATGTCAAAGTTATTCTAAAAAATAACTTATTTTTAAAACAAATTCCGGAAAAAATTATGTTATTATCAAACATATTTTCTAAGTTATGAATGGTTTATTATCCTTTCAAAGAATTTTATCAAACAAGTTCTAAGTTCATATTTTTTTATATTACAAATTTTTTTATTTTAAAAAATATAAAATAATAAATGTATTTAAATAACACCAGATATTATTATTGGTTAATTATTTATTTTAAAGTTAAACATGTTATATTATTTAATTCACACGTCCAAATGTTTGGAACAAAATGAAGGGGCAAGAAGCCGCCCCTAAAGATCAGAGCGCACAAAAAGCAAATGCAAAAGGAGACTAGGGGGGGAAAATGTAAATAAAAAAGGAAAAGTGGGCCTTGTTGTTAGCCGATTCATTCAAAGACAATAAAATAAATCAAACTTTAGAGGACTTTGTTTGCAATAATATTTGGCTTTCTAGTCATTATTAGTCAAAGCATCTAATGCTGAACTTTAAAAAGAAACCCTTCATTGTAACAAATAACGCTATGGTGACTTTTGTATTAAATTCTTAAATTTATAAACACCATCATTAAATTATAAAAATCACTCATTTTTACGGGAAGCTCCATTTAATCTCTTAATATTTTTTTTTATAGAAAATAAAAAATAAAAAAATGGATGCAGAAACATACGAATGACATGGCTTTTTCATGTTTCTTCATGATTGAAGTGCTCCCAATCGACAAGCATGGTCTATAAGACCAAATTGAAATATGAGATTTTTAATCATGGAAACATAAAAATCCCAAACACTAATGAGAAAAGCTTAGAGCTAATTAGAATTCACATTCAGACAAAAGTTACACCAAAAATTCCCTCCTGAAGTTCTAAGAGAAAACTCAACCTCAAATTAGCCATGGTGGCCGCACCTATATATGTAGCAACCACTTAATTAACTTGACCGGAAGTGTTTATTATATATGGGGATGATTTTCTTTAGTTCCTACAATCCAGGGTATAATCTTGTTCCCTCGCTGCCAACTGTTAGGTATGACCAAACACTCTGGCTTTCTTACATACTTGTCTAATATGAAAGAACTAAAACTTCTTCAAGCAAGAATCACTGAAATGTCAAAAGAATTATCAACCACATTCCAGTTGGAAGAACTAAAAAAAAGAATTTATCACAAACAAACCAGTAATTGACCGACCTTGCTTCTTTCTAATGCCATTGCTTTGCAAGTAATTTCTTGGACCGTCGAAGCATAGGTTCATGTCTTCAAGCTGCATCTCAAAGAACCCGAGTTTAGGTAATGGCCTTTTACTTCTTTCCACATGCCACCTGTAGAGGATGATGAGAAAACCATATTCTAGCATTATCACCATGAAAAACAGAGTACAGATTGCAATTACTATCAGCTTCCACGAGGGAATGCTCCTGAATTATTGCTAATTTATTTTTTTTTAAATATTAGAGAGAAAATGAAAATACCTTAACCTTAATCAGATGAAACTAAAAGAGAAATCATCTAAACCGGTTAGTGCTTGGCCTCCAAGTAGGCCCAAAATGGTTCTTGTGTTAAAAAACATTATGAATCCAAATTCTACATAGGAATCTCATGTTAAATCATATAAAAAAATTGTATCTGGCATTTTACAAAATGCGAACATACAAAATGCGTATAAACCTGAGTCCATTATGGGTGATGAAGAAGTATGGATCTTCTAAGGTGATAAGAGGGGAAACCACCTTTCTTATTCTCTCTGGTGATGGGAGGCAGGAGAGCGAGCGTTCTGTCTTTTCAAAGTTATATCAAATCAACACCAAACCTGTTCAATTCCATATATATATGAATTTCCTCTATGCCTTAGAGACTCCCTTTGGAATGTTGGGTCTCACGTGTCTTAAGCCCATCATCTAAGACACATGTGGCATTGGGCTCTACCCATAAGGTGACCCATACTCAATGAATATTAATTAAAACATGTACATATAGCTTAATCATAAACTATGGTTTATATATGTGAGGCCATAGTTATTTTAAAAATCTCCCACTTGGACCACATATATTATTGAACAATGTTCATGATAGTACTTTATTAAGCTCATCTTTGCTATCCCATCCAAATATCCTTAAACAATCCGGTCTACTAATTATGCTAACATAGGATTAAAGCGGCTTTCGTTAATCATAATTATAACTAGACCCATCAATGATCACAACATTAACAAAATTAGCAACATGGATCAAGTATGGATGTGTAGCATGGAAATTACATAAAATGTGATATTTAATGTCTATTTCCAATTGGTCCTACTTTATGACTAAAAATAGTCAAATTCCACTTTCAACACTTGATGCTAAACTGTTTCTGAAAGTCATTATTTCAATTCAAAGTATTCAAACACAATAGTCTTTAAAACTAAAGTCTGTACAAATAACACAAACATAACAATACATCAAGAAAACAAACGCAAAACACAAATACAAACTCCCATTATACTAGCACATCATTAATATGTACAACACCCATGTTGTGTGACATGCTCATGATATACTTTGGGTGGCAAACCCTTAGTGAGCGGATCCACAATCATGGAGTTTGTGCTTATGTGTTTGATTTATACTTGAAGACTCTAAACTCTTTCTTTCACAACCAAGAACTTGATGTCAATGTGTTTGGACTTTGACAAACTTCGATTGTTCCTAGAATACAATTCTACGGCCTTATTATCACAATTGATTCTCAATGGTTTCTCAATCCCATCAATAATTTGCAACTGAGTGATAAAATTTCGCAGCCATATCCCATGGTTTGATGCCTTGTAGCAGGCTATGAATTCTGCCTCCATAGTGGAAGAAGCAATAAGTGTTTGTTTAATACTTTTCCATGAAACTGTTCCTCCAGCCAACATGAAAATGTAGCCTGAAGTGGATCTCCTGTTGTCAAGACATCCCGCGAAATTAGAGTCTGAATATCCCACGATCTTTAAATGACTAAATCTTCGATATGTGAGCATATAATATTTAGTTCTTTGTAAATACCGCATAACCCGTTTTACCATTTTCCAATGATCCATACTTAGGTTACTCAAATATCTGCCCAACATTCCAACAATGTATGCAATATCTGGACACGTACAAACTTGTGCATACATGAGACTTCCTACTGCCTAAGCATAGGGAAACCTCTCCATATCCTTCCTCTTAAGTTCATTTTTTGGACATTGGTGCAAACTAAATTTATTGCCTTTTGCCACATGTGTGTCCCCTAGTGCACAATTGCTCATGCCAAACCTACTTAGTACCTTATCGATGTAGGACTTTTGTGATTGCCCAAGTATACCTCTTGAACGATCCCTATAAATCTATATACCCAGCACAAAAGATGCATTACCAAGATCCTTCATGTCAAGTTTATTGGATAGAAATCGCCTGGTTTCGTGCAAAAGTTCCACATCACTACTTGCAAGTAGAATATCATCTACATATAGCACCAAGATAATGAATTTGCTCCCACTGAACTTGAGATATATGCATTGATCAATGATGTTCCCTTTAAAACCAAATGAAGTAATCACTTGATCAAACTTTCGGTACCATTGTCGAGATGCCTGCTTTAAACCATATGTGGACATTTTTAATTTGCATACAAGTTGCTTTGAATCATTAGACTCAAAGTTCTTGGGTTGCACCATGTATATTATCTCATCAATGTTACCATTAAAAAACGCAGTTTTAATGTCCATTTGTTGTAGCTTTAAATCATAATGAGTCACAAGTGCCATAATGATTCTAAAGGAGTCTTTTGACGAAACCAGTGAAAAGGTCTCCTTATAATCAATGCCTTCTTTTTGAGTGAAACCTTTTGCGACTAAACGTGCCATATACCTAACAATGTTGCCTTTTGAATCCCGCTTGGACTTAAAAATTTATTTACAACCAATCAATTTTACACCTTTAGACAACTCTACTAGGTCCCAAACACCATTGTTTTTTTATTTCATCTCATCCTTCATGGCTTCTATCCACTTTTCAGAATCATAACTTTTTTTTACTTGACTAACTAAAATTGGATCATCTGCCAGACCCATGTCAAACTCATGTTCCTAGAGATATACAACATAATCATCTGAAATTGTACTTCTCTTTTCTCTAGTGGATCTCCTCAATGACACTTGTTCTTGAGGTTGTTGAGTTACCACTTCATGAACTTGAACTGGTTCCATAACTTGAGTGGGAGGAATTTCAGGTGTGTCTACAATCTCTGTTATTGGTTGTACATTTTGGATAGTGTCATCAAATATAATATGACCATGTCCAGTTGCAATGATAGGAATACTAACAGATTCCTTTTCAAAGACCACTTTTCTTAATGACTCTCTCCCACTTAACTCAACATCCTCAATGAACTTAGCATTGCCCGTTTCAAAGAAAGACCTAGTTAAGGGATCATAAAACTTCAAACCTCTTAACCTTTCAGAATACCCTACAAAGTAGCAGCTCACAGTTCTGGAGTCCAATTTATTCTCATTTGGCTTGTAAGGCCTAGCATCAGCTGGACAACCCCAAACATGCAAATGCCTAATTCTAGGTTTCTTGCTAGTCTATAACTCATATGGGGTTTTGGCTACTGCTTTGCTTGGAACTCTGTTCAAAACGTAAACTGCAGTTTTGATAGCTTCGCTCCAAAGTGATTCTGGCAAGGTGGAATGACTAATCATACTTCTTACCATATCCTTAAGAGTACGGTTTCGCCTCTCTACTACACCATTTTGGCTTGGAGTCCCCGACATGGTGTACTGAGGGACGATACCACACTCCATCAAATATTTAGCGAATGACCTTGGATGTTGTTCACCAGATCCGTCATATCTACCATAATATTCACCTGCACGGTCAAATCTAACAACCTTTATTTTCTTGCTTAGTTGGTTCTCAACTTCAACTTTAAAATTCTTGAACACATCCAATGACTAAGACTTCTCATGAATCAAATAAATATAGTCATAGCGTGAGTAATCGCCAATGAAAGTTGTGAAACCAAGGTTTGTTTAATCTTGATTTTGATGATAACAAAACAAGGTTTAGTACTAATGATTATATTTCAAGTGTGAATAGGCAAGACGATTTCCAAAGTGGCAATCACAAAGACAAATCAAGCCAATGAGAAATCATGAAGAAGAAGACCACCTCAAAGAGAAGTGTTTTTCAAGACCCAAGCTTCATAAGATCTTTTTGTAAGGTTGTTGGTGCACTAGGATTTCATGTATTACATTCTTTACTTATGCACCAAAATCATCCAAGAGTTATTTTGTTTTAAATATTTTAAGAATTGGATGATTTTATGTTTTTCAACTAAAACCTTGTGTTAAATGTTTTTCAAACTTGTTTTAAAAGGTTTTAAGTTGAAAAGGTTGGTTGTTGAGCCAAAAAACGGCTCAACCGGTTGAACCGGATGAGGAATCGGTCGACTGCAAGCTCAACCGGTCGAGGTCCGGGTTAACCCCCAACTCAACCAGTCGAGGTCCGGGTTGACCCCCAACTCAACCGGTCGAGGCCCGGGTAGACCCCCAGCTCAATCGGTTGAGAGTGCAAAAAACTTTCTCTTTTTTCCAGAACGTTTGAGGTCCGGTTGAGGACCAGTTGAGGCCCAACGGTCACCTGCCAAGCATTAAATGCTAACGGCTAGTCAACCGATCAACCCCTAGCTCGACTGGTCGAACCCCAAATGGCTAGTTTGATTTTTCTCTTCTATAAAAAGGCTCTAATATTCATTGTTTCATGTGCTTAACCTTCCTAAACCTTTCTTGATTATATTTGAGCCTTGGAAGAGTGTTTTTGAGTGCACCATTGTTCTAAAACTTGCATATCCTTAGTGCACCTTTCAATCCTAGTTTTCTTGTATCATTTGAGCTTAAAGTTCTTATGCTAGGATTTTTGTGAGATCATTTATTTGTAAACCTTTGAGAAGAAGTTTCTCAAGAGTGTGGTATCTCTTGAGAAGTGTAAAGGGTGCTTAGAGCCAAAAGCCCATGAGGTTGAATTGGAACCATAATCCAATTGTATTGCTTGAAGGCTTGGTTTGGAAGCCTTGAATTATTGGAATCTCAAGCTCAGGATTGAAGCTAGAGGAGAGTGGATGTAGGCCGGGTTGCGCCGAACCACTATAAATTCTTGTGTTTGCATTCTCTCTTCCCTACTCTTTAATTTATATGCAATTGTCTTTATATTGCTTATTATATACTTGCATATAATTGTTCTTACATTCACATAGTTTAAATTTGCAAAAAGAGACCATCACCCTATTCACCCCCCCTCCCCCCCCTCTCTAGGGTGATTTCCATAGGTTGGATTAGCCTAATATTCCTAACAAAAGTGATAAAATATTGTTGTCCAATGCAAGAAGGGGTAGGAAATGGACCACAAATGTCCGTCTGTATCAATTCCAAGACTTCACCACACCTATTGGCATCATTTTCCTCGGATTTTTTTGTTTACCCTTAATACACTCAATACAGACTTGAAATTCTGACAAATCAAGTGGATCAGGAATTCCTTCTAACACAAGCCTTTGAATACGTTGATTTAAAATATGACCTAAACGCGTGTGCCATAACATTGATGAATTCTCATTTGTTAACTTTCACTTAATGCCATAATTACTTGAATGCAAGGTTTCATTACTATTAGAGGCCTTTATGTTCAATTTGTATAACTTATCTGTTAGACTACTGGTACCAATAACACTTGAATTTAGATAAATACTAGCCATTCCATTTTTAAATGAACAATAATATCCACATTTTTCCAAACATGAAACATAAATTAAATTTCGTGTAAATGACAGTACCACAAAAGTCTATTTTAAATCCAAAGTACAACCAGAATCTAACTGTAATCTAAAAAGACTAATAGCCTTCACTGCAACCTTATTGCCATTTCCCACATAGATGTATCTTTCATCATTAGTTGGCATTCGACTCCTTAGGCAACCCTGCATCGTGATACTTATGTGAGTAGTTGCACCTGTATCTACCACCAAGTGTCAATAGACACAATAGCTAAATTAATTTCTGAACAAACAAAGTTGAGAAGTGTACCTTTCTTTTCATGCCAAGTGGCATATTTGGTACATGTCTTCTTCATATGACCAACCTCATTGCAAAAGAAACAAGTGATCTCCTTATCTTGTTTCTTCTACACCTTTTGCTTAGATGTCCCATAAAATGTAGTTTGTTTTCCTTTATTGTCCCTCTTTCTTTTCTTGCTGGTACCAAATCCCTAAGATGTGGAAGCCAAGTGAGCACTTTCTATCTTTTTTTGTTTCAATCTCTCATCCTCTTGTACACACTGAGCAATAAGCTCATTCAGAGTCCATTTTTCCTTTTGTGTGTTGTAACTAATCTTGAATGGACTAAATTGTGTAGGTAGAGAGATCAAGACCAAGTGCATGAGTATGTCTTTTGATAACTCTAACTTTAATGCCTTGAGTCTAGTCACAAGATTGGACATTTCCATTATGTACTCCCTTATATTCTTTTTCCCTTTATACCACATGGAGACAAGCTTACTAAGAATAGTGATTGTCTCAACCTTTTCGTTTGCAGCAAATCGGTTTGCTATCAGGTCCAAGAATGTCTTGGCTCGAGTCTCCTCAGGTATTACACCCCTTATGGCTTATGGAATTGAGTGCTTCATTATCATTAGACTCATGTGATTGGATCGCTCCCATTTTTCCATAGCAGCCCTTTGCTCAGCAGTGCTAGCACTAGTAAGGTATGCAAGACGATCCTCTCTTAATGCATAGTCCAAAACCATGCACCCAAGCACAATTATAACGTGCTCCTTCCATTTCTTGAAGTTTGTGCTATTAAGATAGGAATGTTATTAACATTAGCAGATATAGAAGATGCTGAATCCATAACATTAAAGCTCACAATCAGTTACAAAAAATATCATACATATATGAATAAATAAAAATTTAACATATATATATATATATATATGCATATGGGCCTATTACAAGATACCTAGCACAAACATTAATATTCAGTCTTTGGACAAAAATATCAACTTGTAATTGGTATTCTTTTACAAAATTAATTCATAAATATTGACAATAAAACCGAAGCAATATGCCTATCTTTGGACTGACATACAACATGCAAGGTAAACTTTATATGTCACGTATTTATGACTACTTTATTTATTATTATATTAAAATAATCTTCCTTTGGGCCGATTATTTTACACAATAATAACATGTTTACGTCGAAATAAATAAAATTACGTAATATAAGTTACTTTGACAACAAATATACATAACTTATTTATTTTGAAATGTTAAACACAAATGTAGCAAGAAATAATCTTTTATGGTACAGAATCATAAACCATCATAAGGGTCCCGTAGCTTAGTTGGTAGAGTGCAAGGCTCTCAACCTTGTGGTCGTGGGTTTCGAGCCCCACAGTGGTTTATTATTATTATTATTATTATTATTATTCATGCAGACATAATTTGTGAAAATTGAATAGGATTGGCTCCTTTGACCGACCCTTCACAAGCCGCCTTAAATATTGTATTAACTGGGTCCCAAGTATTCCATTAAAATTTTCTTCTGTATCCAATAAATTGATATGTCAAATAGAATGGATTATTTATTCATGCGAAATGAATGGCCCATCAAGTCTTAGGCCTTGATTGCTATTGGGCCACACATTCATTCATGGCCTTGCATTCCATGATCCCACAACCACTTATTCACCTGCGCCGGGAGGCTAAAGGACACCAAATGACGCCTGCAACGGCGCCAAACGACGCCTGCAGCGGTGCCCCAAAATAGCTATCTCCCATCCCTAAACGATGCCGGTAGCGACACTAAACAATGTCACAACCCTTTTCCGATTGCCAAACCGACGCCAGAACGGCGCTTCTCCACGCGGCATCGCGGGGAAGCAGCCTCACCGGCATCGCAGCGGTGGCCACGGGCTGTCGGCGTTGTAGGAAACGCCACGAGCTGACGACGTTGTCGGTTAAATCCAATCGGCGAAAACTGACGCCATTTCCGCACTGAGGCTCGTCTTTATCCTTACTAACCACAGCGCCATTCTCTACTCTCCCGAAACCCGAATCACCACCCTCCCTAATGACCTCTATATCGCCATAGAATCATGCCTCCTAGGCTGTGCCGCGGCTGTTGGTGTCTGGATCAACTCCGGTAGTCGCTTCGAGAACGACACCATCAACGACATGGCTCATTTTCTGGAACGTATGGTGTTTAGAGGCACGGAAAAAAGGTCGGCTGAAGGTTTTGGTGAAGGAAATTAAGAGCATGGCGATCACTCGAGTGCTTGAACATTGAGGGAGCATAGGGCATATTGCGCTGGATTTTTTATTTTTAATTAAAAAAATGGCAATTTCTTAATGATTTAACATGTAACTCTGATACCAATTGTTAAAAAACATTATGAATCCAAATTCTACATAGGAATCTTATGTTAAATCATATAAAGAAATTGTGTCTGACATTTTACAAAATGCGAACATACAGGATGCAAACAAACCTGAGTCCATTATGGGTGATGAAGAAGTATGGATCTTCTAAGGTGATAGAGGGGAAACCACTTTTCTTATTCTCTTTGGTGATGGGAGGCAGGAGAGCGAGCGTTATGTCTTTTCAAAATTATATCGAATCAACACCAAACTTGTTGAACTCCATATATATGAATTTCCTCTATACCTTAGGGACCATACCCTTTGGAATGTTGGGCCTCACGTGTCTTAAGCCCATCATCTAAGACACATGTGGCATTGGGCTCTACACATAACGTGGCCCATACTCAATGAATATTAATTGAAACATGTACAGATAACTTAATCATAAACTATGGTTAATATGTGTGTGTGTGAGTCCATAGTTATTATATCATCTTGACCTTCATCACCCTATCATATTTCCAGCATTCATCTGTAAAGAAAAGAAACTTCATGAAATGTCAAGCTGGTCCAAGAACCAACAAAAGAAAGTGTTAGAGGAGAAGTTTTGTAAATTAGTAAGCAATCTAACCAATTAAAGATTCAGGCAAGGAAGTTGGGACATGAAGTTGCATCTCTATTGAGAATATAAGAATAAGAGGTGTGTTGTGAATATTGTGGGACCTGATTGAATCTCAAGAGGAATTGGATGATCTCCATAATTATTCTCTGTAGGAAAAACAACATTTGTTCTGAACTTTGTTCAAGGATGAATTCATAATCGCAGTCTCTCTCCTTCAAGCACCATTGTTGAAGACATTAAAGTTCTCAATTTGTAGATTGGAAAGGGTTGTTGTAAACAGAACTTCTTTGCAAAATAACGTACCCTTATCCCCATGGATAAGAATCCCATATTCCATTTGGTCGCTCACCACACTCGGAATGCCACAATCATCATCCTCAAACTTTTGTAGCTACAACAAGTAAATCCTTCAACGACATTTGCAAAATTCATCTTATGGTGAAACTGAAACCATAATAAATAACATCATCACTAATTGACCTCAAAAGCATAAAACTGACTATCACTGGTACCCAATTGCTCCAGTTTACATGAACAATGGATCTCTACACTGATTTCAAGGATAAGAAAGGCAATGCACCTTCCTTAATGAAGCCCCCATCTAAATTTATGTAATAATAGAGGCCCATGGTCTGCAAAATGGCAATTTAATCTATTATGCATCTCCCAACACATAAATCTCCTAACTTTGCCAAAAAAAGAAAATAAAATAAAAAAGTTACCTTAAATCCATGGAATTTATCTGGAAATGGGCTCAAGAAGAATTCCCAAAACAAAAAACTTTCTATAGGATAGGAATATGCCACCATATGAGTTGGTAGCACTCATGCTAGAGAATTTGTCATTTCATGTGCTTCTATCTTATCTTCCTACATGTGGAGGAGAAATTTCTCTTGTTATATGAAAGGGAAATGATATGAGACTGGTGAAAATGGGACCATATGTTGTGAATTGGCATACCTGATTATAAACACTAAGGCGTTTATTTAATAAAGTCAGTCATACATCTTAGTAAGTCTAGGACATGCACTTCATCCCTTTCATTTCTTGAATCACTGAAATCACTCGCCCACTCCATCATTAACTCTTGAAGTCCCTCCGTGTCCCTCAGAATGGCATCACATGAAGACCAAATATGCCCCGCATTGTGCAACCCTGAAATGGAAAGCTTCCCTTGAAGTTTCGACAAATTCCTCAGCGCAGTTATCCTTAATATTCTAATTTATCTTAATAGTACAACAAACATAATTAATAGCATAATCAATATATAATTAATAGTAAGACATGATGGGCATTATCATCCTTACAAAGTATAAGTTATAAAAAGAATGAGATTTGGTTTTCTACCTCATTTTCTATATAAGCTTGAACCGCTGCCTTTGCTCACAATAAACTTCGCAAAGCTTTTAAGTTGCCTATTTGTGGAGGCATTTCCTATAATTGATATGTGCCTCCTGATATCAAGATGTCGTAGATTAGTTAAGTTTCCCAATACTCTGAGGTAACTCAGTAAGACTCTTGCAGCCATGTAATAGCAATGTTTGTAAATGAAAAAGAGTACCCACTGAATCAGGTAACCCTTTGATTGCAGTCAGGGACAAATTAAGATACCGCAGATACATGGAAGTACCAATTGAATGTGGTAGCTCACTTAACTGATAACCCCTGATAGAGAGAATCCTTAAGCATTTGAATTTTGCCAACAATTCGTCAAGGACCCTAGTAGTTGAGTTGCAAACTGCTTCATTATCTTCTGGTGTAGCAGTTGGTAATATTGCTAAGAAGGTTCGTAAATAATTTACTACTTTGAAGGTTTCAAACTTTTTTAACACTTCTACAACCCAACAAGTGAATGAAAACTGATAAGTTCTTTCAGAGATGACTTCGTTGTAATCCCTCACATCCTCCAAGACGTAGTACGTATCTCCCAACAAAGGCTCGAGCTAAATCACAAATAAGGCCATGCATCACAAATTTTGACACGTTGATGGATGGTTGGAAAAAAGACCTTTTAAGCAACTCACGAAAATATTCAGCACCCAAGTCTTCCATTTCCGGATTTTCTGCTGGTTGCTGAATTAAACCTTCAGCCATCCATAAGAGGACCAACTCATTTACCTCAAATTCACAATCTCTTAGGAATATAGCACAGTAAGCAAAACATCTCTTCAATTGGAAAGGAAGATAAGAGTAAGTTAACCTTAAATGTGCAAGAATGTATTCATCTGCTGTAGTCCACATTTCGCTATTCAATACAATTTCCCATTGATCGGATGGTTCAGACTGTAGAACTAGACCAAGCGCATATGTAGCCAAGGGCCGCCTAGACATATTCTTGGCAACTTCCAAATTTGAATGTTCATTCATATTTTGATTTTTAAATGCATGTTCAGCAAAGAGTAACCAACAATACTCTTCAAACAAAACTGCTTGGTGCAGGTAAACAATTCCCATCATCTTTGCAACATTCTGACTGCGTGTTGTTAGAATGATTTTAATTCCTTTTGCTCATGTGCGAAAGGAGATTGTAAGACCCATTTCTAGGGATCCTGATGCCACACATCGTCCAAAACTAGCAAAAACATTTTTCTAGCTACTACAACACGCAATTTAACTTGAACTTGTTCCAAGTCTGGTAAATCATCGTTAGTCGAAGTGACTGAGCAAAGAATAGCAAAGAATGGCCTTTGTTATCCTGGCCACATCAAAGTCATCAGAAACACAGACCCATCCCTTTAGGTCAAAATGCTCTTTTCACTCTCATATCATTGTATACCAATTGAGCAAGTGTGGTCTTCCCAATCCTAGCCATACCGACTATCGAAATCACATCGACTTTGCTTTCACTCTCTTGGTTACTAAGCAGCAATTCAACAATATTTTCTTTATCCTCTTTCCTACCACAAACTATGGTTGCATCTACCAAAGGTGTAGATGGAGTGACGGATGATCCTTTCAAAGCAGAAACTTTTCCTTCTGCACCTTTTTCCAATCCAAGTACATCTATTTGAGCTGAAATATCTTTCAACCGGGTGATGATTTTCCTTAACCCTAGCCTAAACAAAGCAGGACCCACAAAACTAGTACCAAAAGTAGGGATAAGGTTGCGTACATTACTTGTGGTGGATTGCGATCCCCTTTCATGCGTGTCAAAGCTTGAAAATTGTCCCATGTGTTGTCCACAAACATACATCAAGTGGTTGGCCTCATCTAGCCAGGTTTTGACTAACGGTTTTGACACTTGATTCTTTTCGGCGTCATTCAGCACTCCAACAATGCACACTTGCAACTTCCTCAGTTTCTCGTGCTCAGTTTGGAAATGATGTTGGCGTGCAAACTTGTCCACATCAAAGGAGGTCAACATGCCAAACAACACCCCAGAGGAAGAATAAAGAGCAACACCTTCGACAGCTTCCATTCGTGATTTCAGGAGATGGAAGAGATAGAGAGAGAGAGAGAGAGTGATGGAAGGCGGAAGCCGTGCATATGCAACAAGAAAAGCTGGTAGGTGGTATTTGTTTTTTTTACTTAATTCTAAATAGAACTTTAATATTTAATAGTGTTAAATATTAGGTTGTTTGTTTTAGTAGTATTTTATTTCTATTAAATATTAAAAAGTAAAAAAAAAACCAATATGTTATTTTTTCTATTTAGAAAAAGTTACATATTTTGGTTTTTTTATTTAGTAAAAAGTTTATAATAAATTATGAAAAAACAGAAAAACAAACAACCTAAATTCTAAAAATAAATTACTTTCAGTAAAAAACCAAAAAAAATAAACACCATTTGTTGAGGCCTCGCGTCCCTGGTGATCCACGTAGTTGCCAAATGGATGGGCGCACGATCTCAACCAATATAAGTTCTTGATTCAGTCATTTCACCTGCAAAAGGCATCCGGACGGGGTGTCCGGACGCACCCTCCGATGGTTCTGTCAGCCATGGTTAGGGAGAGATAAATCAGTTGGCCTTTTACTAGATATAGCAAGCTTACCTTCTCCTGTGTGTGAAGGTTTGTATATATAGTATCAGAAGCTTTGTTTCCCTCTTTAATGGTGGGGAGATATTTTGTGTTGTCATGATGGACACTAGGTGGTGGCAGGGTCATCATCACCCTAAGGGCGGCTGACAGAGATCGTGGTAGGTGATCATGTGAAGTGATCGTGGGAAGTGACTTGTTGTCACTTCACCTTGTTCTTTCACTCTATAGATGGCGAGATGTGGGCCATGGCAGGCTGTTGTGATAACGTGTAAGACTTGCTTACTTCAGTCAATGATCTGGACAAACGTATCTAAATGGCCTACATTGATCGTCCGGATGCATTTGTGGAAGTCGTCCGGATGTTACGTTTATGAGTGTCGTGTGCCTCTCCTTGAGGGAGTCCGGATATGAAAGGCGCGCCACGTGTACTCTTGGTGAAATCCGGATGAGGGTGATCCGGATGATAATGCGTGCCATGTGTCACAACAAGGTGTGTGGCATGTGTTATCAGGAGGAGGGGTCCCTACAATACCCCCCTTTTTAACTTGCCTATTTTGCCTAAGCAAAAAAATGGGCGGGTTAAAAATAATTGGGCTTTTTGAAACTGAGGTTTACTTTTTGCACTCATTGGGCCACGTGGCAAGCGGTGCGAAGAGAGATAGAAAAGCATTTATGATGAGCCGCCGTCTCTGTGTATTCCCAGGCAGCATGTCGTTTCAATGATGGTGTAGCTGTGCGTTTGGTTTTCCGAGGGGCTGTCCCCTTATAAATAGCATACTGTGCCTTCTGCTGCACTTTTCCTACTGCGTTTTTTTCTGAGAGTGTTTCGTCTTCTTCCTTCTGCGTACCTTTGTTTTCTGAGTGAAGCCCTAGGGTTTTCTGCTGAAGATTTTCGCGTCTTGACGTGACTGTACTGTGGATTCCAACTCTATTCTTCCAGATTTACATTTGGTACGTGCATTGTTCTTGCTTTTCCCTTGTTACGTTTTGTCTTTGTTGGTTTGCTTTTGGTTTGCTTGGGAAAGTTGTTTGCGACTGCGTGTGTGAATGTTGGTGTTTTTTGGTTTCTAGGGTTTTATTGAGCGTGTTTTGACTGTTGGTACCTCTTTCATGTAGTTTTTTCGAAGCTACAAAAATGTATGCGAACCAGGAAGTGACCTCATCTGGCCCATGCGGCGCTGCTCATGCCAAAAGGTCCGTGGACAAATTGAGCGTGAAGGAGTTTCGCGAGTGGTTTTGCGTTCCCAACGGTGTATCTGTTGAACTAACCGACAGGGAGGCTGTATCGACTGAAAATAATGAAGACAATGCTATATTTTTTAGCAAGGAGCATTTCAACGCGGGGCTCCGATTTCCCCTTTCGTCGCTGTTCAAGGAATTTCTGCACTTCAGCCAGATTCCCCCGGCGTATATTCATCCGAATATGGTCGGGGTGTTGATGGGGTGCAGCATCCTGAATATGCTGTTTAATCTGGACCTCTCTCTACTGGAGGTGCTGTTCATATATTCAATCAAGAAGCTGAAGACTGATATCTTCAGCTTTGTCGCGTGCCTTCCGTCCATGCAACTGGTGACCAGTCTGCCGGACTCAACCAAGGGGGCTGCCAAGGGTCATGTGCTGGTGAAGGGCATATGGGCGGGTTTAGGGACGCATCCGGACAGGCCATTCGCTCCCAACCAATCGCTGAAGGTCCCTGGTATGTTTAGACTATCTTTTGTTTTTCCATGTTTTGCGAGTTTAGGTCAATATTGTTGGGTTGTTGACATACTTTTTCTTTCTTGGGTTCAGGCCAGAATAAAAGGGGAAAATTGGTGGAGTGGGTGGAGAAGGCCTCGTTCGACCGCTTGAACAGGCTCTTCGAGATTGTGGCGGCCGAGCGGAGTTGCAAAACGCTGCTTTCCGCGCAGAACCTCCGCTCGGTCATGAAGGAGCCTCAGCCGTATGTGCTGAACATACTCCCCAGGCGGCTGCCTGAAGAGGTTGTGGCTGGGGAGCACTTTGTCCTTCAAGATCTGCCTTTCTACGCAGCGGTGCAGAAGACAGATGCCCGGACACGCAAAGCTCGCCTAACTGACCGGGAGGTAAAAAGGAAAGAAGGGCTCTTGCGGAAGGCTCCGGGTGGCAAACGGTTCGCGCCTTCTCCTGCTGGCGCTCCAGCAAAGAAGAAGAAAAAGGTTTCCTTGAAGGGGAAAGAAGTAAAATTGCCAACTCCCTCAAAGGAGTTTGTAATCCCTCCTGTAACCTATGAGAAGGAGGTAACAATACAAGAGCCCGAAAATCCTCTTCCGCCCTCCATCTCAAGTGGCCCCGGACACGTCGCGGGTCTAAACCATTCGGGCCCCTCCTTATCAGCGGCAGCCCGCTTGGCTCTTTTGGCCGAAGAAGCTGCGTCAATAAATACACCTGGCTCTCCCCATCCGGATGCGGGCGCAGTTGAGGCTATTTGCGCGGATGTGTCGCCTCTTATGGCGACCCCTATGGAGGAGATGGGAGCAGAAAACCAGAGTCTGCCTTCAGTCAGGCCAAGCCTTCCCGCCCTTCTACCGATGAAGGGGCCAGCTTCAAGGAGGTTGAGCTCGGCGCGCAACCTAAAGTCCGGCCTCATTGGGCGGCTACAAGATCGTTTCCAAGAAACCCTCGAAGTCAGTTGCTCATCTGTCCAGGATGACCATCCGGATGGGAGCGAGACGGAGATGGCAACTGAAACCCCAGCCATCCCGGTGGTGGTCTCGGACGAGAGTACGCCCGGAGAAACCCAGCCGGCTGAAAACGAGGGGGCCCCGGAGTTGGAGGAGGAGTTACCCTCCAGCGCCTCATCAGGGGGGAGTCCTGTTGATGATGCGACTTGCATCTCTGCTGGCTCTTTTAGCTACGCAGAGTTGGAAGAGAAGCTGAAACAGATTCCATCCGGCTCGACCGTTGCCATGCCTTCAGCAAGGATGTTTGATGTAGTGGAAACGGTATAGTATACTTCTTGATTTTCTTTGCCATGCTGATGTGTTTGTGGTATGGTTTATAATTTTGCTTTACTTGCTTGTGTGTTTGTTTGTAGCTGGTGAGTGGTCTTCGCGGCATGGCCCAACAACACGATCTATTCACTGACCTGCTGCGGACCGCTGATTACATGAAGGCTTTTGCCTCTCAGCGCAAAGACAGTGAAAATCAGCTGCGCTTGAGACTGGAAGAAGCTAAAGCCAGTTTATCCACTGCTCGGGGGGATAACGAAGCTCTCCGGGCGGATTTAGCTGAGGCAAGGAGCCGGGAGGAGTCGACGGATGCCCACTTACATGAGGCGGAGGATGAGGTGGCTCTTCTGAGGGGGGAGGTGAGACAACTCCGGACGGAGGTATCTGTTAAGAAGAAACAGAAGGAAGAGTTGCAGCTGCGTTTAACAGCGCAAAAAGAAGAGCTAGAGGGTGAGTTTGCTGCAAAGAGGAAGGAGCTTGAAGCGGACTATCAGAAGCAAGTTGATGATATGTTCTTCTTCGGCTATCACTGCTGTATGAAGAAGCATGGCATTAAATGGGACGTCCCTTCAATTCCTCCGGGTGAAGAGAAGAAGCTCCTTGACAAGCCTGCTCCCTGATAGCTTTTCTTTTTGTAATCTTTTGCTGCTATCTTTTTCTGTACTTTTGTAGTCCGGAGGACCCCTTGTACACAACTTCATAAATATCAATAAAACATACATTTTGACACTTTGTACTTGTCTTCTTATTGATAATACTGTTTTAAATTCAACACATTCCATGGTCTGAGTAAAGGTGTTCCATCTAGCTTTTTCAAATGATAAGCGCCACTTTCACTTGACTTAGATACTATATAGGGTCCTTCCCAATTAGCTTAAAATTTTCCTGCTCCTTTTTCAGTAGTATTTTCAAAAACTTTTCTAAGTACCAACATACCATTTTTGAAGCTTCTGGGCCTTACTTTGCCATTGTAATGAGCGGATGCCCTTTGTTGATAGTCTACCATCCGGATGACTACGCTTTCCCTTACTTCATCTGCCCAGTCCAAGTTTCTTCCTAACTCCGTGTTTGCATCATCCTGTTTTGCTGCCTCAGTCTAGATAATGGGTAACCCAATTTCGGTAGGAATGACTGCGTCCATACCGTATGCGAGGACGAAGGGAGTGTTTCCTGTTGGCCGTCCGAGTGTGGTTGGATAGGCCCATAGGACGCCGGGCAACTCTTCCACCCATTTTCCTTTGGCTTGCTCGAGTCTTTTCTTTAAGGCAGTGACTAGCGTTTTGTTTGTGGCTTCTGCTTGCCCGTTACTTTGAGGATAACACGGTGTGGAGTATGAATTCCGGATGTTCAGCTCCGAACAAAAATTCCGGAATGTGATGCTATCAAATTGTGGACCATTGTTTGCTATAATGGTTTGAGGAATTCCAAAACGGCAGACGATGTTTTTCCATACGAACTTGGTGACATCTTTGTCTTTGATGCTAGCATATGCTTCAGCTTCCACCCATTTACTGAAGTAATCCGGGGTGACGAGCAGAAATTTCTTTTGGGCAGGTGCAGCTGGGAGGGGTCCTACTATGTCCATGTCCCACTGCGCGAAGAGCCATGGGCCTGATATTGGTTTTAACGTTTCTGATGGCATATGTGGAATAGGAGCATACCTTTGACATTTATCACATTTTTTACATATGCTGTCGCATCCTTCTTCATCGTGGGCCAATAATATCCTTGCGAATGGGCTCTATGTGCTAGAGACCGTCCTCCTGAATGATTCCCGCATATTCCCTCGTGCAACTCAACTAACACATACTGGGCCTCTGAGTGACTTAGGCACCGAAGGTAGGGTCCTGTAAAGGATCGCTTGTACAAGTGCCCCCCGATTATGGTGAAATGGGCAGCTTGCACCCGGACCTTGTGTCCCTGTTTGGGATCTCCAGGCAGAGTGTCTGTCCGGAGGTATTCTATAATGTTGTTCGTCCATTCTTGGTCGTCTGCTTGGCTTGCCTCAATGGTGTTGCAAGTGGAGGTTTCTGCGATAGAAGGGTTGGTTTGCACATATATAGGCAGCAATATGGCTTCTTTGATGGGGAGGGAGGCAGCGATGCCTGCCAAGGCATCGGCGCGCCCATTTTCAGTTCGTCTGATTTTTTCGATTGTCCATTCGGTGAATCGATGTAAGGTGTCCCTTACTTTAGTTAGATATCGCGCCATGCGCGCATCCTTGGCCTCGTATTCCTTCTGGAAGTGTCTTACTACGAGTTGTGAATCGCTATAGACCCGGATCTTGGAGACGGATAGGGCCAGAGCGAGGTCCAATCCGGATAAGATGGCCTCATATTCTGCTTCATTGTTGGAGGTAGGGAATCCCAGCCGGATGGCTTGCTCCAGGTGTTCCCCTATTGGGGATTGTAGCAGAAGCCCGACTCCGGACCCGGATGATCGTGAGGCTCCATCAACTCGCAAGGTCCACCACTCTTTTTCACTTGATTCCTGGCGTTGGCCAGGCCTTCGGGAATATTCCAGCACGAAGTCAGCCATTACTTGGCCTTTCATGGACAATCTGGGTTGGAATTCAATTCCAAATTCGCTTAATTCGATGGCCCATTGAAGCATTCTTCCGATTAAGTCTGGTTTGTGCAGAATGTTACGAAGGGGTTGGTCGGTCAGCACGACCACCAGGTGGGCTTGGAAATAGGGGCGAAGCTTCTGGGCAGCGCTTCGAAGGGCTAAGGCTATTAGCTCCATTTTTGAATACTTGGTTTCTACATCCGCCAATGCTCTGCTGACGTAGTAGATAGGTTTCTACTCCTTGGGTGAGGGACAGCGGAATAGAACAGCGCTGATTGCCCACTCCGATACAGTTAGATACATGTATAATTTTTCTTTTGGGATGGGGCTGCTCAGGATGGGCGGCTGCATGAGACAATTTTTAATCTTTTCAAAAGCGTTTTGACAGTTGTCCGCCCATCCGCTTGTTCCAGCTTTTCGTATTGCCAAGAAGAAGGGTCGTAACTCATCAGTGAAGCGGGCTATAAAACGTCCTAGCGCGACGAGCTTGCCTGTGAGACGTTGTAACTCCTTCTTGTTCTTGGGTGGTGGTGTTTCTATGACTGCCTTAACTTGATCCGGACTGACCTCTATGCCCCTTTGGCTGACCATGAACCCCAAGAATTTTCCTGCGCTTATGTCGAAGGCGCATTTAGAAGGATTCAGCTTCATGTCATATTTCCTCAAGAGGTGAAAAACTTCTTGTAAGTGAAGAACATGCTCGTCTTGGGTTTTGCTTTTAACCACGATATCATCAATATATACCTCTACTGTGTGGCCTATCAGAGGTTTGAATATTTTTGTCATCAGTCTTTGATAAGTGGCGCCAGCGTTTTTGAGGCCGAATGGCATGACTTTGTAGCAATAAAGGTCGTGTGGCGTTATGAATGCTATTTTTTCCTCGTCAGCCGGGGACATGGGGATTTGATGATATCCGAAGAAGGCATCCAAGAAATAGAGCATCCCTTGCCCAGCAGTAGAATCCACGATTTGATCTATTCGTGGCAACGGGAAACTGTCTTTTGGACATGCATTATTGAGATTGGTGCAATCGACGCACACCCGCCATTTTCCTTCTTTTTTGGGTACCACCACTACGTTTGCCAACCAGTCCGGATGATCTACTTCTCTGATGAATCCGGCTTCTAGCAATTTGTCAATCTCAATCCGGATGATTTTTTGTCTGTCCGAGTGGAAACGTCTAACTTTCTGCCGGATGGGTCTGGCTGTTGGCAAGACGTTGAGTTTATGAGAGGTAATTGAGGGGTCAATTCCCTTCATGTCAAAATGTGTCCATGCGAAGATGTCATAGTTTTGTCTGAGGGCGTTCTACATGTTCTGGGTCTCTTCTGGCGTCATGAGGGAACTGATGTTCGTGAGGTGAGTATTTTCCTCAGAAATTTGGATTGTTTGTAAGGGATCAGCTGCCGGGGGATCTTTGTCCATCGGACCCAATAATTGCTATTGGTCACGTGCATTGCTGGGCTCAGGGAGGAATGCATTCTCCAAGCTGGTCCCTGCTTCCCGTGCTATCTGGTAGCATTGGCGAGCGGCTAACTGGCTGCCATATAAGTCAATTTGCCCATCGTTGGTGAGGAAACTCACCATTTGATGATATGTAGAGGGGATGGCTTTCATGTAGTGTAGCCATGTGCGCCCCAAGATGATATTGAAGGGTGATAACTCTTGTACCACCGAGAATCGTACGTTGAGAGTGACTGGGCTTGCTTGGACCGGAAGTACAATGTCTCCCAAGGACGTAGTTGACGACCCGTTGAATCCGGACAGGATTCGTCCGGGATTTTCAAGGCCTATGAGGTTGTGTCCCATGTGGCTAACGACCGATGCTTGTACAAGATCGGTCGAGCTGCCTAGGTCAACCAAGATGCGTCTCACATCGAAGTCTCCCATCTCTAGGGACAAGATGAGGGCGTCGTGATGTGGTTGTAGTGTCCGGGTGGGGTCAACTGGTGGGAAAATGATTGTCCCATCTATGGGGTGAGGGCCCCCTCCAGTTAACCCAGGCCGGATGGAATTGATACGTTCGCGTAGTGATGCGGCCCGCAACAGTTTCTGCCTCTTTCGTTTGGAGTCATATTCTTTGTCAGATGGGCCTCCGTTAATGTAGTTTATAACGGCCTTGGTGGCGGCTGAGGCTTTAGGGCTCCAGAGTTGTGATTTTGGGGAGCGTCTCTTTCTCCAGCATCTGAGCGGAGGTATTGCTTTAAATGTCCCGCCTTAATGAGCTTTTCGACCAAATAATGGAGGCACCTGCATGTCTCAGTTGTGTGGCCGTGTTCCTTGTGGAAGGCACACCTCTTGTTATGATCTCTTTTGGATGGGTCCGTTCCTTGGGGTCTGGGCCACCTGAAGTCAGACAAGCCTTGGATCATAGGGAGAAGTTTTTCATACGATATGGAAAGAGGCGTGAGGGGCGGCCTATCCGGGCGACTCGGCCCTTCCTGCCTTCGATCGGACGGCCTTGGCCGGTCTGGAGGTTTAGCATTTCTTTCCGTGCCACCTCTAGATGCCTGTCCGGCAACCAAGACTTGTTGGGTGGCTGCCCGTACGTCATCTTCGAGCATCGAATATTTGCTGGCACGTCTGAACAGGTCGTCCATCGTTGTAGGAGGTTTTTTGGCTAGCGATTCGAAAAATGAAGTGCCTGGACAAATGCTTCGCTTGAAGATCTGCAGGACAACATCCATGCTGCAAGCCTCTACCTGAAGTACGGCTTGACCAAATCGCTTCACGAACTCCCTTAAGGATTCATTATCTTGCATTTTAATGTTTTGCAGAGTGCTAATGTTCTGCTTGTATCGGGCGGAGCACAAGTATTGTCCCACGAAAGCTTCGGATAGGTCCCTAAAATTGCCAACAGAGTTGGGAGGTAGGCGATGAAACCATGAGAGGGCCTGTCCTTGTAGGCTGGTGGGAAATACTTTGCACAGCAGTGCGTCGTTGCCGATATCAAGCGTCATAAGCTGTCAATAATGCATGATATGGTCGAAGGGGTCGCTAGATCCATCGTATGTGGAAAATTTTGGTACGAGGAATCCCCTTGGGGGCTTGTAATTAATGATTTGAGAGCAGAAAGGCGTGGAGAGCATGTCGTCCAGCCTTTTGCTGATGGAACCAATTGGTGGCTAGCTTGGGAGGTTTCTCCCATCTTGTCGTACCGCTAGGTGCGAGTGAACGTTCCGCACCACGGGGGTGACCATGGGGTCACGGTGCGGGAGCACGTTCTGCACCACGGGGGTGACAATAGGGTCGGGGCGCGTTGCCCCGATTGTGGCTACTAGAGGCCTTGGTCTCCCAGGCTCTTGTGGGCCTAGCCTTGTGCGCATTGAATTTGACAACTGAGATCTTCTATCGCGTTGTCTTTTTGTTGAAAAATGAGTGGAGTCCGAGCTTTCCTCATGGGGAGCTCGAGGCATGGGCGTGTGTGGCTCGTGTGGCCTCACATTGCATGCTTCTGGGATAACTCCTGTTGTCCCAGGATATATTGATTCTGGTTCTGGCCTTGACTTTGCTACTTGGCCTCTTGAACGCTAACGACGAGGAGACCCTGATGTTGAAGCCTGGATGCGTAGTATCGCGTTCTCTTCTCTTAATCTTTCCGTCTCCTGGAGGAGAGCTTTCAGTTATCGTTCGCTTGCCAACTGTCTTCTTTTGATGGCTTGATGCCATTCAGAATTATCTTCCTCTCCCCTACCAGATGAATGGCTTCAGGAAGGTGTGGCCATCTTTACTGGCGACTGAATCAGTGATATATTTCCCACAGACGGCGCTAATGTTGAGGCCTCGCGTCCCTGGTGATCCACGTAGTTGCCAAATGGATGGACGCATGATCTCAACCAATATAAGTTCTTGATTCAGTCGTTTCACCTGCAAAAGGCATCCAGACGCACCCTCCGATGGTTCTGTCAGCCATGGTTAGGGAGAGATAAATCAGTTGGCCTTTTACTAGATATAGCAAGCTTACCTTCCCCTGTGTGTGAAGGTTTGTATATATAGTATCAGAAGCTTTGTTTCCCTCTTTAATGGTGGGGAGATATTTTGTGTTGTCATGATGGACACTAGGTGGTGGCAAGGCCATCATCACCCTAAGGGCGGCTGACAGAGATCGTGGTAGGTGATCATGTGAAGTGATCGTGGGAAGTGACTTGTTGTTACTTCACCTTGTCCTTTCACTCTGCAGATGGCGAGATGTGGGCCATGGCAGGCTGTTGTGATAACGTGTAAGACTTGCTTACTTCAGTCAATGATCTGGACAAACGTATCCGAATGGCCTACGTTGATCATCCGGATGCATTTGTGGAAGTCGTCCGAATGTTACGTTTATGAGTGTCGTGTGCCTCTCCTTAAGGAGTCCAGATAGGAAAGGCGCGCCACGTGTACTCTTGGTGAAATCCGGATGAGGGTGATCCGGATGATAATGCGTGCCATGTGTCACAACGAGGTGTGTGGCACGTGTTATCAAGAGGAGGGGTCCCTACACCATTAGTATCTCATGAAAGCTTTAGCAACTTAAAAGGCCATGTTAGGTGAGTGGGAATAAGAAGCGGGAATGATTATCCCATTCCTTTTCTCCTCCTTTCCCATGTATAAATTAACTTAAAAGTGATACAAAATGGAAGGTGCAAAGTTATTTTTAAAAATTAAAAAATCAAAAACTTTTTTTTAATAAATTGATTTTGAAAATAATTTTTATTTTTATTTTATTAAAAATTTATAATTTCAATTTATATAATATAAAATAAATTTAATTTCAAGTCTTAATAAAAATAAAAATAAATTTATAATTATAAATAAATTAAAAAATAAATATTTTTTAACAAAATATGAATAGTAATATTATAATAAAATCATAAATTATATTTTTAATAAATATTATAAAAAATAAATATTAACATCCTATAAAAATATAATTAATTTATTTTTTAAAAAATAAATAATAATAATTTAAAATTAATCATTGTTAATACTGTTTTTAAACATTATTAAATTTATAACTCTCCTTTTAAAAATTACTTCTCAAAAACAACATCAAACAATTACATTAATTTTTAAGCCAAACTCCTACGTATAGTTATGAATGATATTGGCATTAAAATGCATGTAGCATCTTTCTCAATTCTACCCGATCTAATTATCCTTTTCCCTTTCTCTTTTTTCCTTTTTACTTTTTTTTTTCTTTTTTTTTTTCATTCATGCTTATGTTATTTTATTAATAATCTTTTTAACAAGCCATTCTTTTTTTTCTTTTTTTTCCTTTTGAAGCAAAACATAAAATGGTAAACAAAATCATACGCATTTCTAAAAATTATTATATTAAAAGATATTTAAAAAATAAAAATATAATTTCAAAAATGCGTAGCTTTAAGTAAATTCGGACTATATGGATAATATATTAAATATAATAAATTTACCTGTCAAATATTAAAATGATCCATATTAATATTTATTTAATTTCAAAGTCATTTGTTAATGCACACATTCTTTTATACTCCAAGTATCAATAATTTAATTTTCTTTTATACACCAATATCACTAATTTAAAGGTAAATTATTTTTTTCAAAAAACTAGTTTTATATATATATATATATGAATTTTATGTGGTCCATGTGTTTATTATTATGTAATATTTATTTAAATATTATGGTTTAATAAATAATAAATCTAAAAATCCTATTAATCAATTTTTGAGAAGTTAGTTTTTTAAATTAAAACCACTTTGATGGAAAGTGCAATTCTATTTTTATAAGGAAACTAATCCTCTCTTCATCCTATAAAATAAGCTATCTATTTCATCAATAATATATGTATAAAAGAAAACCTAAGGGTGAAGGGATTAAGGGACAAAAATGACCTTATTGATTAGTTTTCAAGATGAATGTATAAATGGTTAGGGCTTTTTTTTACAAAAGTGTCGTAGATTTAAGAGACACCTTTAGTATAAATTCAATTTTTTTTATTGTGTGATAGATATAAAAATTGTGGAAGGTATCTTCTGAAAATGCTTTTAATATAAATTTAATTTTGTAGAATTTTGAAAGGTCTTTTTTCAAGAGATACCTTTAATAAAAATTCAATTTTGTAATGTGTTTGATTAATAAAAAAAAATTTGTGAAAAAGCATTTTTTGAAGAGAAACTTTTTAACATAAATTCAATTTTTTAGAATTGTGGAAGATATCTATTCAAGAGACACCTTTAGTTTAAATTCACTTTTTTATAATATATATAATTGATATGAAAATTATAAAAAATGTCTTTTGAAAAGACATTTTTGACAAAAATTGCCATAAATTTTTCAATATATTTACAACTACAATTTTTTTAAGATTTTTTTTTTTTTTAAAGTTGCTATAGAAGTTTAAAAAAAAATCCTAACTATTCGCAAGTGGCAAGTTATTTGATATAGAAGAGGGTTGAACCCCAAACAAAGCGCAAAACTATAGCTTCACCATCATGACTGAAAGCAGGCCTAACAAATGACAGTAATAAATTTGATTTTTTCCAAATAATACATCATTTCTGAATATGTTTTTACAATAGGTATATCAAATATATGATAGTTGGCAAAAGATGTACCGTTAAAAGTCTAACAATAATTTTCTTCCATTGTTAATAAAAAATTATGAACAATGGATTATTCAAGAGTAATGGACTATTGCTATTAATAACATATCATATAAATTGGAACATGCCAACAATAAAGACATGGGTCACTAGCTTGTTCATTTTGGATCACGCCTAAATTAAATTTAATAGAAATAATGTTATCACTTTGTAGTTTATTATTTCAAGAAGACTTCCTCCGGTCTCCACCATGTGACTTTACATGGATTCCTCTCTATCTCGTTCTCCTTTATATATACTATGTAATAAAAGTTGGGAAACATTTTTGTTGTGATTGATTTTTATCTTTGTTTTTCAAATATTTACCAAATTGTCATTTATTTCCTATCATATGATAGGACAACAATAAATAATAATAAAAATATTAAAGAGGTGAATGATAGATATAACTAATGATAAGGCAAATTATTAGCACAATACCACATGTCCTACTCTTCAATATTCCTTTAATGGTGTGCAAATCGGAGTTGAAATGAAAAAGTTATGACCATTTGAAGACAATTGTGCAAAGTTAAAGAACTATTTCGAAATTCAACTTGTGAATTTGAAATCCAACTTATGAATTTCAAATCCAATTTGAATGACCCTAATTTCGAAGTCACCTACTATCACTTTGATATTTCGCCTCCTTTACCTCGGGGATTACATTTAGGGCATTCCATCCACCCTAAATGGACCCCATATGTAACGCCCAAGTTTTCTTTTTAAAGGGTAATTTAGGAAATTCTTAATAATGATATTAAATTAATTAATTAATTAATTTAATAAAATGGAAGAGGGGTGAAAAGGTAATTTTACGAATAATACCCTAGGTATAAATAGAAAATTCTCTTCTTCCTGTTCTTTTTTTAATCGTATTCCTATTCGCAGAGAGTTTTCAGAGAACGTGAAGTTGAGGTCAGATTTCAAGGTTTGAAGAACAAACCTCTATAGGTAAGTTTCTAACCCCTAGATTATTATTTTAGATTCATTAGTTAATTTCAAACACATTAGATATATTTTTTTGGAAAACCCCAAATCTAGATTAGGGTTAGATTATTTTTTTTAATTCGTTTTAATATCAAATAGTGAAAATTTAAGATTTTGATTTATTATTGGAATTGGGGAGATCTTAAGTTTTTTATTAGAAAAAAAAAAAAAGATTCCTGTGAAGATTTCGATTTAGATTAGGGTTAGTTTATTATTATTATTTTATTATTATTTCATTTTAATATCAAAATAGTGAAAAATTTAAGATTTTGATTTATTGTTGGAAATTGGAAATTCTTAAGCTTGTAGAAAAAAAAAACCTGGAAGACGTGTGTGCACACTGTAGAATTGGAGAAAAAAAAAATGGAGGACACGTGTGCTCACTGGAATTGGAGAATGAAAAAAAAAATATAATATATATATGGGGTGTGGGTGTGTGTACGGATGGAGGAAGAGTGTTGTTAGTTAATATATATATATATATGTCTATTGTTTGTTGGCAATAATGGGGTATTGTTGGGAATAAAGTTTATGTTTAAAAATAATAATAAAAATGAGAGAATAGAAGTTTTAAATAAAAAGGAAGTAAAGTTTTTTTTATATTATAATTATGAGCGTAAGTTAATAAATAACATAGAAATTAATTATTGAAATAAATTATAGTTTAATTAAGTTGTGTCCCAAGAAATAAATTTTAAAATAAATAAATAAATTCAATTTTATATGAATTAGAAATTTATTAATTTTTAAAATATGAATAGATTAAATTACCTTTCATAAATATATAAAAAAATAATAATAATTTGAATGCCTAAAATTTTAGGATTGTCAAACCTATAATTTTAGATAAATAGTAATAATTGTTCCTCTTATGTTTTGTTAGGTGAAGAGTAGATTTTCAAGATTATTTTTCTCCAAAGTTTTTGAGGACTTTTTTTAGGTAAGGGAAGTTAATGCAATATTTATAAAATTAAATTATTTTATATGTTATTTTGAATTGTGGAAAAGAAAATGATATTTTGTTACCATGCATGGATCAAACTGTTTTGCACTAAATATTATGTTGGAATATTTTGTTTTATTTATAACACAAAATATGGAGATATTATGTTGTGTAAATTTGAATACTTGAACAAAAACATCACTCTGGTTGATTTGATCCTTGTCAACGGGATATAATAGTTGACTATTCGGCTCTATCAACGGGATATAATAGTTGACCTTTACATTTCATGGTGGGAATGTAATTGATTTGGACCCCAGCCTCTAGGGGTTTGGTTAGAGGTTACTAGTACTAGTAGTGTTTGGTTCCGTCCACCAGGAACAATTTGAGGCTGGCCACCCATTTGAAAAGTCCCACCTAACTAGGCATTTGATATTTGATAACCAGAGTAATGAAAATTGAATGGATTTGATTGAATCTTATGTGAAAGTGTTTGAATTTGATGTGAAAATAGTTGGTTGAATTTTGAATATATTGGTATTTTTGAAACTCTAATATTTGATGAGAAAAAAAAAATGATATCTCCTATTTGAAATGAAAATATTTGATCCATGAACTGCATTAATATTCCTTATTGGGCTGTGAGCTCATTCCCAATTGTTGAAAATTTTTTAGGTACTCTTAGTGCGGGTGAGGAGTGATGGCTAGGCTGAGGAATGGTCATCATTAGGATTTGTCTTAGGATTTTATGTTGGATTTTGTTTAACTGTTAGTTATGTTCATTTGAATCATTTGGTATTTGGAAGTTATTTGGAAATTGAATTTTGAGGATTTTAGATTTTGTTCCGCTACTCTGAATAGGTATTTGGTAATTGGTAACATCCAGTTACAATATAATTGTTTGGGTCAGATTATACTTTAAGCTTTCGGGTTTGAGGTGTGAAATGACCGTCACGCCCTTGGAGTGGGTCTTGGGGCGTGACAGAGTGGTATCAGAGCACTAGGTTTTGATCTTGATGGGAATTTGAATTGGTTTAGATTGGGGATAGATGAGTGACGTATTTGTTTAAGTTTTAGTTTCATTTAATATAAATTCCAATTCTTTCTTTATTTGGAAATTTTCTAATTGATTCTTTAGTGACTAATTTAGTTATGCCTTATTATTTTAGGACATCATGCTACCAAGAAGAGCAGCTTCTTCACAAAACAGTCAGGCTAATGATGATGTACCTCCAATTGAGGGTTTGCCTCCCGTGAGTGCAGAAGGGATCTATAGGTATCTTGGGACACTAGATGGTTTAGTTAAACGCCAAGCTCGAGCTGTTGGGACTAATGTTCAGGGACAGTCTTCATCTTCTAGGGGTAGCTCTTTTGATGACTTCAAGAAATTGGGTCCTCCTTACTTTTTTGGTGCTACAGATCCCACAGAGGCAGAGGCTTGGATCCTTAAGATGGAGAAATTCTTTGGTGTCATAGATTGCTCTGAGGAGCAAAAAGCCTCTTATGTAGCTTTTATGTTAGATAAAGAGGCAGATCATTGGTTGCGCATGACTAGGAGACTTTTGGAGGATCAGGGACCCATAACATGGAGACAATTTATGGAGGCTTTCTATAAGAAGTATTTCCCTGACAGTGTTAGGCGGCAGAAGGTAGGAGAGTTTATTCGTTTGGAACAGGGGGATATGACTGTGGCTCAGTATGAGGCCAAATTTATAGAGTTATCACGTTTTTCCCCACAGTTGATTGCTACAGAGGAGGAAAAGGCATTAAAGTTTCAGGATGGATTGAAGCCTTATTTGAAGAACAAGATATCTATTCTGAAGCTTGGTGTCTATTCAGAGGTTGTTGACAGAGCCCTTATAGTAGAGAAAGATAATGAGGAGCTTCATCAGTATAGGGAACAACAAAGGAAGCGAAATAGGAGTGATGGTGCTCATGGTAATCAAGCACAGCGAAGGTCTACATCAGGAAGAAATCAGAATAAAGGGAAGGCAGCGTAGAATTTAAATGGGGCTTGTCCTACTTGTGGTAAGAAACATGGGGGTAGGCCATGCTATAGAGAGACTGGAGCTTGCTTTGGTTGTGGGAAGCAAGGACATTTGATCAGAGATTGTCCAGAGAATAGGAAGTTCATCATTGGGAAGCCTAAAGAGGAAAATAAGGAAGATAAACAGAAACCCAAAGCCCAAGGATGGGTGTTTGCTATGACTCATCAAGATGCTCAGGCCACTTCTGATGTGGTGACAAGTACTCTCCGAATCCACACCTTATTTGCTAGAGTCTTGATTGATCCTGGATCAACACACTCTTTTGTTTCAGTATCTTTTATTGGTTTGTTGGGTTTGCCTGTTGCTAGCATGGACTTTGATTTGATTGTTGCTACTCCTGTGGGAGATTCTGTTGTGGCCAGTGATTCGTGCCCAATTGGTGTCTCAACTGATTCGTGTCCAGCTGGTGCTCCTTGATTGAGGGATTAATCAACAAAATTTATAACCTATTACACCAAATACTAGGGTATCAAAGACAAAGCTACTATAGCATAGTGGCTCTAGGATCGTTCATTGGGATGGGTTTTCACTTTGCAAATGATATTAATTCAAAGCTGAATTGGTTCCTTTTCATTTCAAGGTTAGCTTTAAAAGAAAACATAAAGATGTTTGAATGAAAAAAGTTTGGCTTTAAACTAACCAAAAATAGTAACTGATTTTACTTACAAAGAAAAGTGTTTCTTGGAGTTTCAAATCACTAGGCTCAGATTCCTCATACAAAAAGGGAGTTCTGGTCACTTGTTTCTTTTTCCTCGCATTAGAGAATTAACATATAGTTCCTTCTCCAACCGATGTTGTACAGATGCTTCCCATTAATGGGTTCAAACACTAAATCCCTCTCACTGATGCACCTTGCAATGGCTCATACCTCTCACCTAGCACTTGCCATTCAAGGTGATCTTTAACCTTGGATTACCCGTCAAAAGCTCGCAAGAGATAACTAATGGATGTCTCCTTGAAGTCCAAAAGCTTACCAAGTGTTGACTATTCTAGAAAATCCTACCTTCAAACCACCTACCAAAGGCTCGCAAGAGATAAACTAGTGAATCTCCATGGACGGAGATCACTTGCCTTACCAAGTGTTGGCCCAAGTGATTTAAAGGCGTTTTAAGTTAACTAAAAAGATAAAAACCATTAACGGGTCACACTTTCTCTTCATTAAAAACTAAAACAACAAAACTTCCAATTTATGCATGTGGAAACTTACCCGGCTTTCCTCACTCCAAGAGACGAAAAGCCTAGCCTCTCATCCTCTGAGGAAAAATCCTCAAAGTTTGGTTAGCAAGAAAATGAAAATGAAAGAGAAAGAAAAAAATAGAGCAAGGCTCTCATTGGATTACATGATTCTCTCCCTATTACAGTGGATGCAAGGGAATATATATAGAGACGTTTTTCTAACCTTCCTAACTAAGAAATCTTATGGTTGGTGGATTACAAGGAGAAGAATGGAAATTTATACAAAAATATCTGAAGAAAAATATCCAAAAGTGTCGGTCGCAAATATCGGGAAGCACTAAGGACCATTTCGCAGGTGAAAACGAGGTCTGCGAGATTTCGCAGACGCACAAAAAGGGCTGCGAAATCACTTCGCAGCAAAAGGCTGATTTCGCAGCGCTGCGAAGTTGACTTTTAGCTTGTGGTGTTCGGCTTCCAACGTGTCGCAAATATCGGGAAACTTCAAGAGGAATTCCACAGCACTATGCAAAATGGCTGCGAAATTCTCGCAGCAAAAGGCTGATTCCGCAGCCGTGCAAAAATCTTTCTTCAGCTTGGAGTGATCTGCTTGAAATGGATGTAACTCCTTCATTTCAACTCCGAATCGCACACTGTTTGAAGAATTGGATTCTTGACTTCCTGAGCTTTGAAATGGTATATATCATGTAGAAAATGAACTTCGGTAAGTACTCCAAAAGTGCAAAAGAAGACTGCAGCTGATGTCTTCTGTTTTCTTCACTCTATTTTTCCTCTCTCCGTTGTTCTTTCCTTGCATACTTTGAACGAATTTGGCAAAGGGCTATGGAGATCCAAAGCTTGTTTCCTCATGAATTTGAGCTTCCAAAAGCTTTTCCATGAACTATATACAACTCTCCCTCATTCTTGGATTGCTTTGGTGTAGCTAAAAGCTATCAAAAACACCAAAACTTAACACAATTTGATTAGAAACGATTGCAAGGGTCCTTAACATGTCAATTGAGTTAAAAGGTAATAATTACTACTCAAGAGTGTTTAAAAGAGTTAATTACAAGCTACAAAATAGCACTTTTTGAGTAGTAATCAACCAGTAGGATGCTTAGAAATTGTATTGTGATGATTGGTTATAGGGAAATGCCAGTTGACTTAGTACTCCTTGACCTTCAGGATTTTAATGTGATTTTGGGGATGGATTGGTTAGCTTCCTACCATGCCTCTGTTGACTGTTTTGAGAAAAGGGTGACATGCAGTATTCCTGGTCAGCCTAAGTTTAGCTTTGAAAGGAAGCATGTGGACAGACCACTGTGTATGATCTCAGCCTTGCGAGCTAGTAGCTTGCTCAAGAAGGGTTGTCAAGGATTTTTGGCTAGTGTGATGAGTAATGAAAGTGATTTGAAGTTGGAAGACATACCCATAGTAAGGGAGTATCCTGATGTCTTTCCAGAGGATTTGCCTGGCTTGCCACCAGAGAGAGAGGTGGAGTTCACCATCGATCTGGTACCAGGAACAGGTCCTATGTCTAAGGCCCCATACCGGATGGCACCTGTGGAGCTTAAGGAGTTGAAAGTTCAGCTTCAGGAGTTATTAGACAAGGGTTTTATCAGGCCTAGTGTTTCACCTTGGGGAGCTCCTATTCTATTTGTGAAAAAGAAGGATGGCTCAATGAGACTTTGCATTGACTATAGGGAGTTGAATAAGGTGACAGTGAGGAACAAGTATCCCCTTTCTCGGATTGATGATTTGTTTGATCAGCTACAAGGTGCTTGTGTGTTCTCTAAGATTGATCTTCGGTCTGGTTATCATCAGTTAAGGGTTAGAAGTGAAGATGTACCCAAGACTGCTTTTCGAACTAGATACGGGCATTATGAGTTTTTGGTTATGCCTTTTGGTTTGACTAATGCACCTGCTGCTTTTATGGACTTAATGAATAGGGTATTCAAGCCCTATCTAGATCAGTTTGTGGCGGTTTTTATAGATGACATCTTGGTATACTCAAGAAGTAGAGAGGAGCATGAGGGCCATTTGAGTATTGTATTACAGACCCTCAGAGATAAGCAGTTGTATGCTAAACTGAAGAAGTGTGAGTTTTGGTTAGACCAAATTTCTTTCCTTGGGCATGTGGTAAGCAATGATGGCATCTCAGTTGACCCTGGCAAGGTAGATGCTATAGCTAATTGGAGAAGACCTAGTACTGTGACTGAGATTCGAAGTTTCTTAGGACTTGTTGGTTACTATAGGCGGTTTATAGAAGGGTTCTCTAAGATTGCCCTACCTTTAACTAAGTTGACACAGAAGGGAGTTAATTTTGAGTGGTCTGATGATTGTGAATGTAGCTTCCAAGAGTTGAAGAATAGATTAGTGTCAGCTCCTATTTTGACTATCCCTTCAGGTTCAGGAGGATTTGTGGTGTATAGTGATGTCTCTCATCAGGGTTTAGGTTGTGTTCTTATGCAGCATGGGAGAGTTGTAGCTTATGCTTCTAGATAGTTGAAGCCTTATGAAAGGAACTACCCTACTCATGATTTGGAGTTAGCTGCTGTGGTTTTTGCACTTAAGATCTGGAGACATTTTCTTTTTGGTGAAACTTGTGAGATATTCATAGATCATAAGAGTTTGAAGTATTTATTTTCCCAAAAGGAATTGAACATGAGACAGAGAAGGTGGATTGAACTACTTAAAGACTATGATTACATTATTCAGTATCACTCAGGGAAGGCGAATGTTGTGGCTGACGCCTTGAGTAGGAAATCCGTTGGTTCCTTAACAGCTATTAGAGGTTGTCAGAGGCAATTATTGGAAGATTTGAGGAGTTTACAAGTCCATATGAGAGTTTTGGACTCGGGAGCTCTTATAGCTAACTTCAGAGTACAACCAGACTTAGTTGGGAGAATTAAGGCCCTACAAAAGAACGATTTGAATTTAGTGCAACTTATGGAAGAGGTTAAAAAGGGCAGTAAGCCTGACTTTGTTCTATCAGATGATGGGATCTTGAGATTTGGGACTAGACTTTGTGTCCCAAATGATGAAGACTTAAGGAGGGAGCTTTTAGAGGAAGCTCATTGTTCCAAGTTTGCAATCCACCCAGAAGGGACAAAGATGTACAAGGATTTGAGGCAAAACTATTGGTGGTCAGGAATGAAGCGTTATATTGCACAATTTGTGGCTTAGTGTTTAGTGTGTCAACAAGTGAAGGCTGAACATCAGCGACCAACAGGGTCTTTGTAGCCACTTGCTATTCCTAAGTGGAAGTGGGAGCATATTACCATGGATTTTGTGATAGGATTGCCAAGAACCTTAGGAGGTAATAATGCTATTTGGGATCGGTTAACAAAGTCTGCTCACTTTTTGCCTATGAAAGTCAACTTTTCTTTAGATCGTTTAACTTCTCTTTATGTGAAGGAGTTTGTGAGACTGCATGGAGTACCAGTTTCTATAGTGTCTGACAGAGATCCTCGTTTCACTTCTAGATTCTGGCATAGTCTACAAAAAGCTTTGGGCACTAAGTTGAGTTTTAGTACTGCTTTCCATCCTCAAACTGATGGCCAATCAGAAAGGGTAATTCAAGTTTTAGAAGACTTGTTGAGAGCTTGTATTTTGGACCTGCAAGGTAATTGGGATGATCATTTACCTTTAGTAGAGTTTGCCTATAACAATAGTTTTCAAGCTAGCATTGGGATGGCACCTTTTGAGGCATTGTATGGTAGGAAATGTCGATCTCCTATCTGTTGGAATGATGTTGGAGAAAGGAAACTTTTGGGGCCTGAACTTGTGCAATTGACTGTTGAAAAAGTTACTTTGATTAAAGAAAGATTAAAAGCAGCTCAAAATAGACATAAGAGTTATGTTGATCATCGTAGGCGAGATTTGGAGTTTGAGGTGGGTGATCATGTGTTCTTGAAAGTTTCACCTATGAAGTCTGTGATGAGATTTGGGAGAAAAGGAAAACTTAGTCCTCGTTTTGTGGGTCCGTTTGAAATATTAGAAAGAGTAGGCACTTTGGCATATAAAGTAGCCTTGCCCCCAAGCCTGTCTAAGGTTCATAATGTGTTTCATGTTTCGACTCTAAGGAAGTATATTTATGATCCCTCTCATGTTGTGGACTTGGAGCCTATTCAAATTTTTGAGGACTTGACCTATGAAGAGGTACCCGTTCAAATTGTGGATATGATGGATAAGGTACTACGACATGCTGTTGTCAAGTTGGTAAAGGTCTAGTGGAGCAATCATATTATCCGAGAGGCCACTTGGGAGTTAGAAGAAGAGATGAGAGAAAAGCATCCTCAATTATTTCAAGATTCAGGTATGTCAAATTTAGAGGACTAAACTTTTGTTAAGGAAGGGAGGATGTAACGCCCAAGTTTTCTTTTTAAAGGGTAATTTAGGAAATTCTTAATAATGATATTAAATTAATTAATTAATTAATTTAATAAAATGGAAGAGGGGTGAAAAGGTAATTTTACGAATAATACCCTAGGTATAAATAGAAAATTCTCTTCTTCCTATTCTTTTCT